>JAQJVL010007521.1:0-23653 GCA_035578905.1 Stictocephala bisonia
TTAGTACATTTCTGAGAATTTACTACTGTATAAGAGTTTCACCATTAACCTTTATTGAGCTTATTATCTTTATTTATTTATTTTTTTATTTATTTATTTATTTTTATTTATTTATTCATAGGACGCCGATCGTCAAGATATGGGCGAATATGGATTTCGAATGAGTGTGATGAGTGTAGATGAGCGAATTTAGTCATTGTTACAAACTTTTCTTTTCAATCAAATTTTCTTATCAAATTGTTAATCTTTTAAGTATATAAGTAATAAATATGTTGAGGGAACACACTCAAAACAATTCTTTATGGATTATGGCTATATCTTCATTGACTGTAAGCCATGTTGATTTTAACCCTAGAAGTGATGTGTAAAAAGTACCAGAGTGATGGGTACTTTGTAATCTTCACGCAACATATTTTTTTAAAATATATATTAAATATATGTAAAAATAAAAACACTGAGTATTATACATCAATTTTATCACAATAATATGCAGAATCATAATAAATAATATAACTTGAGCTTACCATGCTCAGGTGGTGTTTTATCCATATTTTATTGAGAAAAAACTTTTTCAAAAAAATTTCTGTTTCACTTTGAATGGTTGTCACTTGATTGATATTGTTGCTATCACAACACTTTAAATGTAAAACATGTTCACAATTTAATTGTAAACAAAAATGTTTTGTACATATTTACATTTATATCAAACAGGAAAAAAGTTATTTACAAAAAATCGTAACTATGTACAAAGTTGAAGTGGCCTATTTTAGTCAGAGTCACTACTCTCAGCCACTCTTTTCCTCCCTTGGTGAGTGGGCCTATGAAAATGTTGTAGTCTATGGTAACAGAGGTAGGGTGAATCCCACAATTAATCTTGACTGTAAACAACAACAATCACAAGATAAACAAAAAACTGTGACACTGCGTAGTGCGCGACTTGTAAATAAACAGCTGTCTCGCCGTAGCAGCTGCGCTATCTGCCAGACGTAATGCCGTGTATGGGGTTTGGATTTTTTTCACCAATAACGAATGCACGGAGGAATATATACTATATGACATAAATTATTACTCATGCACAGAGGAATAAGTCAGTATGAATAAAATTACGATAGCTTCAATAGTATTCGACTTATTCAGCTCGAAATTTGATAGTCGTAATTTACGACTTTATCACTTGACGAACGTAATAAACAGTCGGAAAATACGACGGTCATCAATTAGATGGTTAATTCCATAAGAACAATGTTATTTTCGAACCGGACATACGATCATGTGTACCCAAACTGAACAGTTAGTTTTTAACATTTTTTTAAAATTGCATTTGATCAAGAATGAAATTGTGCGTTAGAATTGCTTTGCGAATTCCTAATTAATGTTATAGAAAACAATATAAAAATATTCAGTTTGAAAATTTTATTTTCACATATTTTTTTAATCTAGGCGTACTTATTCAAAATATCAAAAACAAACCCAATGCGCAATATGATAACGTTTAAAATGACACCTCATATATAACCTTTGGTCAATAAATAACGAATAAATGTGTATTAGCAAATAACATTATTCTTACGGAATTAAAACTAACATGGCCGACAACGTCTGCCGACTCTTAAGAGACTTTTGAACAGTCAAACTATTGTTTTCTTCATTTAAATTTGCGTTAGGACACAAGCATTTTAAAACTGTATTTTAAGTTTAAAAAATTGTTTCTAGGTCATACAAAAAAGTATCGTAATTTTTATTGAATCTGAATCTCTTTCTTTTTTTATTGACTATGTTGTTGAAGTTGAACCAAGCGAGGTAATTAAGTTTTTTAGAGTTTATATAGATAATAAGTTGAAATTTGGATACCATGTTGACTCCGAATGCAAGCGTATTAGCTCTGGAATTTTCCTGTTAACGGACTTATTTATCCTCTATTGTCATATGCGGTTGTTATTTGGGGTCACAAAACAACTAAAACCCAATTCTTATTTAAACTCAAAAAGAAGTAAAAAAAACAGGTATACTTCAAATGAACTCATATATTTTACAAGATGGTAAATGCTGAGTCTGTATTAAAAGCTGGGAAAGAGGAAATATACGTTTTTATATTTAAGCCAGGGCTGAGTTTGACGGCCCCATTCCGGAAACTGGCAGACGGGAGCACATAACCCGGGGAAACTGAGCGTTAGTTGGGAACTAAAGCGATCAATCGAACTTGTCACTTCCAAGTAATTGCAATAAGTAATGTAAATGAAATTAATAGTAAATGTGTTTTAAATTATTTGCAGCAATTAATGTTATTTAACATACTCGGGTTTTTATTCCCACAATATCTTGTCACTGCTCGTGTACTGACACTGTTAAACACTGTCACTTGATATTCACTTCCACTCCAAGTTGAAGACCAAATATTCACACTTTAAATTAACCGTCTGCTGAGGTGTGTAAGTCTAGAAATTTCTGGAGCTATATTTGAGATTGCTCTGGAAGAGTGGTCTAGATCCATCTTTAGAAGACGCCTTGAGATGGTTCTACCTAAAGGCAAATTACCTGCCATTCTAACACCATCTAAGAGTAATTGGATTGGCCTAGAGAAACTGAAGTATGCAATTACCCTCACGGTGCTGTTGGTAATTGTACCGTGATCTGTGACAATAATATAGATATTGTTATACTTCTCTCAACGTAATCTTACTTTTCATATTTTTTTAAAATCAACATTTCCTTATCCTTTTTGACCATCCATTTAATGCCATGAAACATTTAATGAAAAAAATAAATATTTATTTTACAAACATAGGCTTGTTATATTGTGAAACACGGATAGGTCTATATAATTATAAAACACGGCATGGATTGTAACTAATAAAACACACATTAATCAAAGCAAATTTAATAATAGTACAATTCAAAAGTAATATAAACCCTATATAGTTATACAGTAAATAACTACATATCTTGTTTTAAATTATGTTGTTTTTGTAAATTACCAGAGTGTTTAGTTCTTCAGGAAACCTTACCGAGTTCTTTAAAAATATATTGGTACTATCACCCACACATTGTGAATGATGACGTGAACGGTAAATATTCACTGGTTGTGCAGTGTTGTATTCCAACTACTTGGGGACAAAGTGTTGAAGAGATTGTAGGCGATAGATTGCTCGATCCTCTTAACCTGTTGTGGAGTAAGGACGTCTTAAGACGTCCCTGCTCGTTGCTTCATAATGAGTATTATCAAAGACTCCCTGTTGACGGTAGAGGAGTAGAAACATTTTGTTTCTAGTTTTGTTTGATACTTTATTATTATGATACAATAAACTAATAAATACACATTTAATAGCTTATTACTATTTTTTACATATGTTTTAAATAAAATAAAATAATATTCATATTATCAATTTTGAGTTAAGTAACTGAATTTTTAATTTATTTCAACTCAGAGTTTATAATTAAAAACATATTATTATGTCCATACAATAACAGTTCTGTACAGTCCAGGCCCTAAAACCTTTTATTTTATTTTAAAAAATTGTCAGTAGTGTGATAGTCTTCATAGCAAGGAAACACGCAAAGTGGAATTTGGCACTGTTTGCATTCGTATGCTGTGTCTTTCCTTTTCCTTTCTCGTTTTACAGTGTGAGAGCAAACGAAACACTTCCTTTGCTTTCTTTTCTGATTACCGTCTCTCATTGGAAGCGGCTGCATGAAATGGCGTCCTGATAGGCGTGTTGGCCCGCCCACTAGTCGCGCGACAGCTGGTTGGCAATTGGCTGCCGAGTGTCTATTACTCGATCCTCTTTGGGGTGTCCATGTTGGATGTAGTTAGGATTAGGATGTTGTGTAGGGAAGAGAAATGAGTGTCAAGCTTGTCATGTAGCTGAAAATCAGACCAACATTGCGTGGTTCAGATTCCACGTAAAGGTGTAGGTCCCTTAGTTGTCCTGGCTATTGGGCTGTTAATAAGTAGCTATTTCTGAAGAACAGTTGGCCTTAGTTAGTAATGACTACACACGTTTATCTACACTTATCACAGTCATTCGCCCCTCATATTCGCCCATTTCTTGGACGATCGGTGTTTTATAAATGAATAATGAATAAAATTGAAATAAATAAATAAAAATAACAATAAGGTATTGTTGTGATTGGATTTACTTAAAGGTCATTATGATATAAAACTAACAAGGGCGTAAGAATGATGGTATTGTACCTATGAGGTAAGTAAAATACAAATAACATAAACAATAAATCAATAACGTTTTCTTAGAACGTAGAATTTCTAAGAACGTATCAGTTTGATTAGCTATATGATAACGTTAAGATACTATTTTTGGATATCATCCAAACAGAATACGTATTATAAAAATAATAAATATACATTTGATAACGATACTTATGAATAAGGGATACAAACAATATAAGAATAATTTATAACATAATCATATCTTAAACAGTTATCTTTAAGTGGGCTCGTGACGTCGAGAAAAACATATAACTAAAGACTTTATCATGTCGTTAAATGTTCTAGAGTAATTTTAAAGAATACACGCCCACCAATACACGTACAGTGGTACTGACCCACTCACCCACCCATTCAGGTACATTGGTATTGACCCACTCATACACGTACAGTGGTACTGACCCACTCATACACTTACATTGGTATTGACCCACTCACCCACCCATACACGTACAGTGGTACTGACCCACTCACCCACCCATTCACGTACAGTGGTATTGACCCACTCACCCACCCATTCACGTACATTGGTATTGACCCACTCATACACTTACAGTGGTACTGACCCACTCACCCACCCATTCAGGTACATTGGTATTGACCCACTCATACACGTACAGTGGTACTGACCCACTCACCCACCCATTCACGTACAGTGGTATTGACCAACTCACCCACCCATTCACGTACATTGGTATTGACCCACTCATACACTTACAGTGGTATTGACCCACTCACCCACCCATTCACGTACATTGGTATTGACCCACTCATACACCTACAGTGGTATTGACCCACACACCCACCTATACACGTACAGTGGTACTGACCCACACACCCACTCATACACGTACAGTGGTATTTACCCACTCACGCACCATACCCGTACAGTTGTATGGTTGCCAACCTAAAACATCACTCTATATATAACAGTGAACATCTGTAATATACAAGAAAACACTTCAAAACACAAAAAATATTAGTTACGAAAAGTATTGTAGTAGATAGGCTTACATTTTTGCTTATAATAAATGTTTTATACAATACCTTTAAATGAATAAAAGTACGATAATACTCAAAATAGTGTCTCGTAACGTGTGTTTATAAACCTAAGCTAAAGTTTATCAGATTAACAAAAGAATATGATATATATTAGACCACTCAGATTCTAGAGACTACTTTCGTATTGGACCATGTTGATTGTTTTCTAAGAATAACTTAAATTTAATAAATAAATGTCAAGATCAGCTATTCCCATACTAGTCCACCAAAAAACAAGAAAAAAACCAAACTAAAAAATACAATTCAAAATTAATCATTTACTAAATTAAAAACAAAATATAAAATTATTGTTATGTTATGCCAGAAAAAACTTTTTCAAGTTGATACAGTGGCAGTAAAACACAACCTCAAAAACCTTCAGACTTAATTATAGTTTTTGTCTCAGCCTTAGTTAAGATAAGGTAGCGAGTGAGCCATCGTTAGTCTAATCATTATGTGTAGGAGAGAGCTACCGTAAGCTAAATATGCTATTGTTAGCTAACGTTAGCTAAAAATGGCATTTGGTTAAAAAAGTGCCCACCACATTCGAAGAAGTAATGATCCATATGTAAACTATGGAATGATTACTTATTACTCTGTTGTAGGCTATTTTATCATAACGCTTTATAATTTCCAAGTTTCTTCTTTAACTACATAGTTGACAAATAAATCCATGCAAACGTGAAGTTTGATTAATAAAGCTATTTTATCCTGCCATTAGGTGAGTTGTCAGTGAATACCATTCATACATATAAAGCATTGACACTTAATTTTATTCATAAATAATAATCAAAATATACAATTTTATTCATAAATAATAATCAAAATATACTATAAACTACCAGTCAAATTAATAAATATTAGTTTAATGAAATTAAATTATATGAAGCAACTTTACCTATATAACAATTTGGACAAAAACTCTCAATATTGTAAATATATTATAATATTTTATAAGAACTTATAACTGAATAGCAAACATTAAAATATTAATAATAATAAATAGAACAGTTTTTATGAAGGTATTAAACATGTTGGGGAGATTTAAATAAACTCCCAGCTAGTGAAGATTAACTCTTTTAGAAAAGCAATTTGCATTCGATTTTGTTTAAAACATGCAAATCTTTGCTCGGTAAAAAGGTGTATGAATTTTCAGTTACATATTCTAATTTTGTAAACACTCTTTGACCTTGCCTGATGAGTACAAAACGTGTTTGTGAAAATATTTTAGGATTAGCTTAATAAAAATTATTTTGACAAAAACTATAAAATAATTGAGGAAAGTAATATCTATATAAAATAAATGGATTGTAGTGTTTACATGTTATAGCTGAAAAAAGGTTATAATACATTTAATTTATCATAAATATGTTATATTTAGTACAAATAATGTCTACGGATAGTTAACATTCTCCATTCAAGCACTATTTCAGACTTAGACTCGTCAGAAAATATTTTTGACGAGGCTAAAAGCATAAACATTAATTCCAAAATCATAGACTCTAAATGTTTTATCATTTATTTGGGTATCAATAATAAATTTTACCTGAATTCTAAACATTACAAACGTAAAAACACTTAAGGGTCCCATACTCAATATTTTTTAATGGATGCTATCGTATGTATGTCGGCACTGGTGGTGCAGTGCTGTAACCCAGCTACTTGGGGACAAAGTGTTTGGGAGATTGCAGGTGATAGGTTGGATGCTCGGTCCTCAGATCCGGCATTTTACGAAATTTCGTACAATTTTTTCGTCATGAAACTGGCATTTGACGAATTTTCGTACAATTGCAGCGTCAGAGATTTACCTTATTTATAATGCGCAAAAGTCAAGCTACTTCGATGTTTTTATACTCTATGTACTCAGCGTGAACAGACGATTCCAGTGGTATGCAACATTGCACACTGCACTTTATCGGCGTTATTTTAAAACGTAGTGAAAGTTGAAGATGGAACAGTCTCGCCATTGTTGTTGTTTAGTCTGCCGGGCCTGATTTCAACTACGGTAAATAATTATCGTTTACAGTGTAATTATTACTTCTAGTGTGTTTAGAAGTGTATTATATTGTATTAGAGTGTTGTGAAGTGTTATTTATTGTTTCAAATTTACAAAATTATTGTAAATTCAGTGATTTAGTTTAGGCCTTCCTAGGCCTATTGTGTAGTGTAATATTTATTTATTTACAACTATACTTCATATATTGTATAGTTATAAATAGGTTAGTGACAGTGTTTTTATTTTATATAGATGTCTGATAATCTATTTAACATTTTAGTATGTAATAGAACTCTGAAGTGTTTATAGAAAATTTGTATCATATTTTTGAATGTTATAGTAATCGTGGTTACTAATTTTCAGGTTTTTGTATACGTTCCAGTTAAAAATTTATAAAAAATTGTTCTAGAGTAATTTTAAAGAATACACGCCCACCAATACACGTACAGTGGTACTGACCCACTCACCCACCCATTCAGGTACATTGGTATTGACCCACTCACCCACCAACACACGTACAGTGGTACTGACCCACTCATACACTTACATTGGTATTGACCCACTCACCCACCCATACACGTACAGTGGTACTGACCCACTCATACACGTACAGTGGTATTGACCCACTCACCCACCCATTCACGTACATTGGTATTGACCCACTCATACACTTACAGTGGTACTGACCCACTCACCCACCCATTCAGGTACATTGGTATTGACCCACTCATACACGTACAGTGGTACTGACCCACTCACCCACCCATTCACGTACAGTGGTATTGACCAACTCACCCACCCATTCACGTACATTGGTATTGACCCACTCATACACTTACAGTGGTATTGACCCACTCACCCACCCATTCACGTACATTGGTATTGACCCACTCATACACCTACAGTGGTATTGACCCACACACCCACCTATACACGTACAGTGGTACTGACCCACACACCCACTCATACACGTACAGTGGTATTTACCCACTCACGCACCATACCCGTACAGTTGTATGGTTGCCAACCTAAAACATCACTCTATATATAACAGTGAACATCTGTAATATACAAGAAAACACTTCAAAACACAAAAAATATTAGTTACGAAAAGTATTGTAGTAGATAGGCTTACATTTTTGCTTATAATAAATGTTTTATACAATACCTTTAAATGAATAAAAGTACGATAATACTCAAAATAGTGTCTCGTAACGTGTGTTTATAAACCTAAGCTAAAGTTTATCAGATTAACAAAAGAATATGATATATATTAGACCACTCAGATTCTAGAGACTACTTTCGTATTGGACCATGTTGATTGTTTTCTAAGAATAACTTAAATTTAATAAATAAATGTCAAGATCAGCTATTCCCATACTAGTCCACCAAAAAACAAGAAAAAAACCAAACTAAAAAATACAATTCAAAATTAATCATTTACTAAATTAAAAACAAAATATAAAATTATTGTTATGTTATGCCAGAAAAAACTTTTTCAAGTTGATACAGTGGCAGTAAAACACAACCTCAAAAACCTTCAGACTTAATTATAGTTTTTGTCTCAGCCTTAGTTAAGATAAGGTAGCGAGTGAGCCATCGTTAGTCTAATCATTATGTGTAGGAGAGAGCTACCGTAAGCTAAATATGCTATTGTTAGCTAACGTTAGCTAAAAATGGCATTTGGTTAAAAAAGTGCCCACCACATTCGAAGAAGTAATGATCCATATGTAAACTATGGAATGATTACTTATTACTCTGTTGTAGGCTATTTTATCATAACGCTTTATAATTTCCAAGTTTCTTCTTTAACTACATAGTTGACAAATAAATCCATGCAAACGTGAAGTTTGATTAATAAAGCTATTTTATCCTGCCATTAGGTGAGTTGTCAGTGAATACCATTCATACATATAAAGCATTGACACTTAATTTTATTCATAAATAATAATCAAAATATACAATTTTATTCATAAATAATAATCAAAATATACTATAAACTACCAGTCAAATTAATAAATATTAGTTTAATGAAATTAAATTATATGAAGCAACTTTACCTATATAACAATTTGGACAAAAACTCTCAATATTGTAAATATATTATAATATTTTATAAGAACTTATAACTGAATAGCAAACATTAAAATATTAATAATAATAAATAGAACAGTTTTTATGAAGGTATTAAACATGTTGGGGAGATTTAAATAAACTCCCAGCTAGTGAAGATTAACTCTTTTAGAAAAGCAATTTGCATTCGATTTTGTTTAAAACATGCAAATCTTTGCTCGGTAAAAAGGTGTATGAATTTTCAGTTACATATTCTAATTTTGTAAACACTCTTTGACCTTGCCTGATGAGTACAAAACGTGTTTGTGAAAATATTTTAGGATTAGCTTAATAAAAATTATTTTGACAAAAACTATAAAATAATTGAGGAAAGTAATATCTATATAAAATAAATGGATTGTAGTGTTTACATGTTATAGCTGAAAAAAGGTTATAATACATTTAATTTATCATAAATATGTTATATTTAGTACAAATAATGTCTACGGATAGTTAACATTCTCCATTCAAGCACTATTTCAGACTTAGACTCGTCAGAAAATATTTTTGACGAGGCTAAAAGCATAAACATTAATTCCAAAATCATAGACTCTAAATGTTTTATCATTTATTTGGGTATCAATAATAAATTTTACCTGAATTCTAAACATTACAAACGTAAAAACACTTAAGGGTCCCATACTCAATATTTTTTAATGGATGCTATCGTATGTATGTCGGCACTGGTGGTGCAGTGCTGTAACCCAGCTACTTGGGGACAAAGTGTTTGGGAGATTGCAGGTGATAGGTTGGATGCTCGGTCCTCAGATCCGGCATTTTACGAAATTTCGTACAATTTTTTCGTCATGAAACTGGCATTTGACGAATTTTCGTACAATTGCAGCGTCAGAGATTTACCTTATTTATAATGCGCAAAAGTCAAGCTACTTCGATGTTTTTATACTCTATGTACTCAGCGTGAACAGACAATTCCAGTGGTATGCAACATTGCACACTGCACTTTATCGGCGTTATTTTAAAACGTAGTGAAAGTTGAAGATGGAACAGTCTCGCCATTGTTGTTGTTTAGTCTGCCGGGCCTGATTTCAACTACGGTAAATAATTATCGTTTACAGTGTAATTATTACTTCTAGTGTGTTTAGAAGTGTATTATATTGTATTAGAGTGTTGTGAAGTGTTATTTATTGTTTCAAATTTACAAAATTATTGTAAATTCAGTGATTTAGTTTAGGCCTTCCTAGGCCTATTGTGTAGTGTAATATTTATTTATTTACAACTATACTTCATATATTGTATAGTTATAAATAGGTTAGTGACAGTGTTTTTATTTTATATAGATGTCTGATAATCTATTTAACATTTTAGTATGTAATAGAACTCTGAAGTGTTTATAGAAAATTTGTATCATATTTTTGAATGTTATAGTAATCGTGGTTACTAATTTTCAGGTTTTTGTATACGTTCCAGTTAAAAATTTATAAAAAATTGTTCTAGAGTAATTTTAAAGAATACACGCCGACCAATACACGTACAGTGGTACTGACCCACTCACCCACCCATTCAGGTACATTGGTATTGACCCACTCACCCACCAACACACGTACAGTGGTACTGACCCACTCATACACTTACATTGGTATTGACCCACTCACCCACCCATACACGTACAGTGGTACTGACCCACTCATACACGTACAGTGGTATTGACCCACTCACCCACCCATTCACGTACATTGGTATTGACCCACTCATACACTTACAGTGGTACTGACCCACTCACCCACCCATTCAGGTACATTGGTATTGACCCACTCATACACGTACAGTGGTACTGACCCACTCACCCACCCATTCACGTACAGTGGTATTGACCAACTCACCCACCCATTCACGTACATTGGTATTGACCCACTCATACACTTACAGTGGTATTGACCCACTCACCCACCCATTCACGTACATTGGTATTGACCCACTCATACACCTACAGTGGTATTGACCCACACACCCACCTATACACGTACAGTGGTACTGACCCACACACCCACTCATACACGTACAGTGGTATTTACCCACTCACGCACCATACCCGTACAGTTGTATGGTTGCCAACCTAAAACATCACTCTATATATAACAGTGAACATCTGTAATATACAAGAAAACACTTCAAAACACAAAAAATATTAGTTACGAAAAGTATTGTAGTAGATAGGCTTACATTTTTGCTTATAATAAATGTTTTATACAATACCTTTAAATGAATAAAAGTACGATAATACTCAAAATAGTGTCTCGTAACGTGTGTTTATAAACCTAAGCTAAAGTTTATCAGATTAACAAAAGAATATGATATATATTAGACCACTCAGATTCTAGAGACTACTTTCGTATTGGACCATGTTGATTGTTTTCTAAGAATAACTTAAATTTAATAAATAAATGTCAAGATCAGCTATTCCCATACTAGTCCACCAAAAAACAAGAAAAAAACCAAACTAAAAAATACAATTCAAAATTAATCATTTACTAAATTAAAAACAAAATATAAAATTATTGTTATGTTATGCCAGAAAAAACTTTTTCAAGTTGATACAGTGGCAGTAAAACACAACCTCAAAAACCTTCAGACTTAATTATAGTTTTTGTCTCAGCCTTAGTTAAGATAAGGTAGCGAGTGAGCCATCGTTAGTCTAATCATTATGTGTAGGAGAGAGCTACCGTAAGCTAAATATGCTATTGTTAGCTAACGTTAGCTAAAAATGGCATTTGGTTAAAAAAGTGCCCACCACATTCGAAGAAGTAATGATCCATATGTAAACTATGGAATGATTACTTATTACTCTGTTGTAGGCTATTTTATCATAACGCTTTATAATTTCCAAGTTTCTTCTTTAACTACATAGTTGACAAATAAATCCATGCAAACGTGAAGTTTGATTAATAAAGCTATTTTATCCTGCCATTAGGTGAGTTGTCAGTGAATACCATTCATACATATAAAGCATTGACACTTAATTTTATTCATAAATAATAATCAAAATATACAATTTTATTCATAAATAATAATCAAAATATACTATAAACTACCAGTCAAATTAATAAATATTAGTTTAATGAAATTAAATTATATGAAGCAACTTTACCTATATAACAATTTGGACAAAAACTCTCAATATTGTAAATATATTATAATATTTTATAAGAACTTATAACTGAATAGCAAACATTAAAATATTAATAATAATAAATAGAACAGTTTTTATGAAGGTATTAAACATGTTGGGGAGATTTAAATAAACTCCCAGCTAGTGAAGATTAACTCTTTTAGAAAAGCAATTTGCATTCGATTTTGTTTAAAACATGCAAATCTTTGCTCGGTAAAAAGGTGTATGAATTTTCAGTTACATATTCTAATTTTGTAAACACTCTTTGACCTTGCCTGATGAGTACAAAACGTGTTTGTGAAAATATTTTAGGATTAGCTTAATAAAAATTATTTTGACAAAAACTATAAAATAATTGAGGAAAGTAATATCTATATAAAATAAATGGATTGTAGTGTTTACATGTTATAGCTGAAAAAAGGTTATAATACATTTAATTTATCATAAATATGTTATATTTAGTACAAATAATGTCTACGGATAGTTAACATTCTCCATTCAAGCACTATTTCAGACTTAGACTCGTCAGAAAATATTTTTGACGAGGCTAAAAGCATAAACATTAATTCCAAAATCATAGACTCTAAATGTTTTATCATTTATTTGGGTATCAATAATAAATTTTACCTGAATTCTAAACATTACAAACGTAAAAACACTTAAGGGTCCCATACTCAATATTTTTTAATGGATGCTATCGTATGTATGTCGGCACTGGTGGTGCAGTGCTGTAACCCAGCTACTTGGGGACAAAGTGTTTGGGAGATTGCAGGTGATAGGTTGGATGCTCGGTCCTCAGATCCGGCATTTTACGAAATTTCGTACAATTTTTTCGTCATGAAACTGGCATTTGACGAATTTTCGTACAATTGCAGCGTCAGAGATTTACCTTATTTATAATGCGCAAAAGTCAAGCTACTTCGATGTTTTTATACTCTATGTACTCAGCGTGAACAGACGATTCCAGTGGTATGCAACATTGCACACTGCACTTTATCGGCGTTATTTTAAAACGTAGTGAAAGTTGAAGATGGAACAGTCTCGCCATTGTTGTTGTTTAGTCTGCCGGGCCTGATTTCAACTACGGTAAATAATTATCGTTTACAGTGTAATTATTACTTCTAGTGTGTTTAGAAGTGTATTATATTGTATTAGAGTGTTGTGAAGTGTTATTTATTGTTTCAAATTTACAAAATTATTGTAAATTCAGTGATTTAGTTTAGGCCTTCCTAGGCCTATTGTGTAGTGTAATATTTATTTATTTACAACTATACTTCATATATTGTATAGTTATAAATAGGTTAGTGACAGTGTTTTTATTTTATATAGATGTCTGATAATCTATTTAACATTTTAGTATGTAATAGAACTCTGAAGTGTTTATAGAAAATTTGTATCATATTTTTGAATGTTATAGTAATCGTGGTTACTAATTTTCAGGTTTTTGTATACGTTCCAGTTAAAAATTTATAAAAAATTGTTCTAGAGTAATTTTAAAGAATACACGCCCACCAATACACGTACAGTGGTACTGACCCACTCACCCACCCATTCAGGTACAGTGGTATTGACCCACTCACCCACCAACACACGTACAGTGGTACTGACCCACTCATACACTTACATTGGTATTGACCCACTCACCCACCCATACACGTACAGTGGTACTGACCCACTCATACACGTACAGTGGTACTGACCCACTCACCCACCCATTCACGTACATTGGTATTGACCCACTCATACACTTACAGTGGTACTGACCCACTCACCCACCCATTCAGGTACATTGGTATTGACCCACTCATACACGTACAGTGGTACTGACCCACTCACCCACCCATTCACGTACAGTAGTATTGACCAACTCACCCACCCATTCACGTACATTGGTATTGACCCACTCATACACTTACAGTGGTATTGACCCACTCACCCACCCATTCACGTACATTGGTATTGACCCACTCATACACCTACAGTGGTATTGACCCACACACCCACCTATACACGTACAGTGGTACTGACCCACACACCCACTCATACACGTACAGTGGTATTTACCCACTCACGCACCATACCCGTACAGTTGTATGGTTGCCAACCTAAAACATCACTCTATATATAACAGTGAACATCTGTAATATACAAGAAAACACTTCAAAACACAAAAAATATTAGTTACGAAAAGTATTGTAGTAGATAGGCTTACATTTTTGCTTATAATAAATGTTTTATACAATACCTTTAAATGAATAAAAGTACGATAATACTCAAAATAGTGTCTCGTAACGTGTGTTTATAAACCTAAGCTAAAGTTTATCAGATTAACAAAAGAATATGATATATATTAGACCACTCAGATTCTAGAGACTACTTTCGTATTGGACCATGTTGATTGTTTTCTAAGAATAACTTAAATTTAATAAATAAATGTCAAGATCAGCTATTCCCATACTAGTCCACCAAAAAACAAGAAAAAAACCAAACTAAAAAATACAATTCAAAATTAATCATTTACTAAATTAAAAACAAAATATAAAATTATTGTTATGTTATGCCAGAAAAAACTTTTTCAAGTTGATACAGTGGCAGTAAAACACAACCTCAAAAACCTTCAGACTTAATTATAGTTTTTGTCTCAGCCTTAGTTAAGATAAGGTAGCGAGTGAGCCATCGTTAGTCTAATCATTATGTGTAGGAGAGAGCTACCGTAGGCTAAGCTAAATATGCTATTGTTAGCTAACGTTAGCTAAAAATGGCATTTGGTTAAAAAAGTGCCCACCACATTCGAAGAAGTAATGATCCATATGTAAACTATGGAATGATTACTTATTACTCTGTTGTAGGCTATTTTATCATAACGCTTTATAATTTCCAAGTTTCTTCTTTAACTACATAGTTGACAAATAAATCCATGCAAACGTGAAGTTTGATTAAGAGGGCTCTAAACCCCCGCGCTGAGAAGCGTAAAAACTGCTTTGCGCGGTCCAAGATACTGCCCTTATTTACTGTCGTAAAATTATAAATGAAACATCTATTTAAAGATAAAGACATTTTTGACTCAAATCGCTTTTTAAAATTTTCGAATTCTCCTTCATTTCGATTTTATAGGTTATTGAAGTTACCCAATATTCAAACTAGTGCCAAAATAAAACTAGAGCTGTTATCGAAATTTTAAAAAGCGATTTTAGTCAGAAATGTATCTGGTTTCAATTTAGTTTTGGTTTCAGATCGATATCTTTAAATCTGTATCCGCAATGTTGGACCGCGCAAATGCCTGCATGGTAATTTATTGCCAAAAAATGCGGTGATTCGTGAGATCCAAGTGGCGAAACCTCGAACTTCTTAGTCGCGGATGGATTTTACTACTTCATTCATAAAAACCTTCCTTCATTTAATTTAACATCGATGGATGCAATGTAGGCCTACGACGACTGATATCAGTATTATTTTACAGACTAATTACTTAGAGTTAGTCTAATTACTTTTGAATGGCTTATTTAGTTTAAATTAAAATGTGCATTCCCATGTGGTTAGTGATATAATCTAACTACAAAGTAAAGCATAACATTTTTATTCCTAATGACAGTGCACAATATTTATTATGCCATGAAAAATACTGTAATAATCATCTATATACAACATTTTTATGAAATAAATCATTTAAACTACATTAACGATTGCGTACAGTAAAAATAATAATTCAATAATTCCGGCTTGACCAAAGCAATAAGTAATTCTATAATAAGTCACTGTCACTATTGGCCTTTGTTTTATTTAAAAAATATAAATACAGTAATGTTAAGTCGTAACTATTAATTTATTATAGTTCATTAATGTTGTGGTAGAAAAATTGCTAGGTCATTTATTTGTAATTTTATAAGAAGGTAACTTTGAAGCAAATATTTTACCTGAACGGTAACAAGGACAGAAAAATATGACAGCCGGGGGACGGGGCGGGGCGGAGCGGCAATCCTTTTGTGACTTGAAGTCATGGGGCGAGGTAGTGTTTAGGAACCTCGTACCACTCCCGATGTATTCCGTTGAACAGCCAATGAGAAGACTTAGGACGGTAAAACTTGACATAAGTGATATTTAAAAAAAAAAGTGAAATTATTTATTATCAATAAATTGTTCAAGCATTTTTTATATTTACTAGGAATAACATTAATCTATTTCTAAATATGTTTTAACATCAGCTTTAATCCATGCAATATAATCATTTCTTATAAACGACAAATACATTCATAAGTAACGAAGTGTTTAGCGCTTATGTACTGTGGTGCCACAATGGATGAGTCCAAACTGCTCAGACAGGTAAGGACAAACTACTGTACTCATATAAAAAACTGAGACCAAAGTATTGTGTGAATTGCTTAGGTCAAACTCGTAAACTACGTGAGCCTAAACTACCCCTGACATACATGTTTATGAGGCCAAACTACTGTCAGGTAGGTGAGTCCAATCTGCTTTGAACGTCTAAAATTATATGTTCGAAATTGATATATGCTCGCAGCAGTTTCTCTGTTGGTTTCTCTGTTTTGATTGTTGTTTATTTTTAACAGTCGTGTTTAAAAAAAAAAAGTTATATTTAGTAACTTATATAGGCCTAATCGAATCATATTAAATTAATCACTCCTAAAAATACTGTGAAATATTTATCAGTAAAACTACAATTTTTTAAAAGTAATTGTGTAAGAACTGTTGTCGAAATAAAATAATTGCTTTTCTCATGGCAATGGGAAAATTGAGCAGGATTATAATATATTATTTTAATTATAATTGATATCATTCATACGGTTCGCTTCGGTTTTCGTCTCTGTCCGCGAAAATATTTGTTGTAACAAAATGTTTGCTTTTTGAAACCAAACTGTCCACGTAGTGTTATTTTCATGTATTGTAGTAATTCATTCAGCATACTTCAGAAGCAAATAAAAAAGTGGCTATATTTCAATTATTTTTTAATGTTTGGAAATTAGTGTGTTTTGTTGCAATTGCCATAAAACTATGATAGTTTATGTGAAATCATTTTTTTATTGTATTAAAAATAATTAATAAACCGTACAAAACTATAAAACGTAAAATAAATAGACAGTTGGTATTTTTTACCATTACTTTTTAACGTGATTTATTAGTTTTCAGTAAAGCGTATCCTTTAATGCTTTAAGCGTATGTTGAGAATTGTTGTGGCGTTCATGTAATATTATTTTGTTTTAATCTTCAACTGAACATAAAAAGATATGAAATAGAAATTTATTTGCAAATTAATGCCTTTTATTAAATATTTAACCACATAAAAACCAATATTTAGATCAGAATCCAAGAGCTTTGAGAAATATTTACAAAAACCATTCTTTGTAACGTAATTTACTTAGTTTTTAGTAAAGCGTATCTTTATGTTTATAAATCAAACTCTGCAATTGTAGAATATAAGTATGGTAAGCCTATGCCTAACTATGTTAAATTTTAACCGTTTTGAGAATAACAAGATTTGAACAAGAATTATGATTTTGGAAAACGTTTCAAGTAGAAATTCAATATTTTAGTAGACCCCCCTATTTGATCAGTGAATAAATTGATTTCGCTGTAAAAAGTCTACTTTTTTAAACAAATATTACTATTTTTTATAAAAACAAAATGATATAAAAAATATTAAGAAATAAAATACAGCAGCAAAATCGGTACTGACTGGAAAATTGACAATTGTTGAAAAGAATTGGCCTTTCGGCTCAACATACATTCAGACAGAGAAGGTTGGGCGTAGCCACCCGGGAGACGGCAGACGGGAGGAAGGGGTAATTGGGGTTTCCGGTTGAAAATACTACGAAAACCTACTATACAGGAAATGATTCTTGGGACTATATTGCACTTCGTCCGGCGGATTAAACTGGACGTAGTTCCAACTTCTATCGCTAGTGTCGCATGACTTCTATATTTTCTTTCCCTTTAGAGCCCTCTTAAGAGGAATTCACTCAGTCACCGGAAGTCAGATTAAAATGGCCGCTCCTATAGCAACTGGCTCTAGCAGTTCTATTTATCGCCACAGGATTGCGCTAGTGAGCGCAGGGAAGCCAACCGCGCGGAGATAAAGTTTGGATCTGAGTGTCTAGTGGTACGTGAATTTCTCCCTCTTCTCCCGCCCAGCAGTCAGCAGCTCAGATGAGTCAGATGCCAGTTGCCGCACCGCGACGCGACATGCAGCTTGTCATTCGTTATCCTATACCAATGCAACATCTTTCGTCGGTTCTCGATGATGTTGGTTGTAACCATTCATGAATAAACCAAAAGAATGCATCAAAAATAAAATAGCATTGATTTATATGCTATACTTAGTCGTCAAGATATTGTTCAACAAATGACCATATAGCCAAATAAGTTAAAAATTGTTGGTGAAAACATAACCGTAAGGCTAACCTTCTCTACTTATCTAAAGAATTAGCGTTCTAAATCAGTTATTAGTGTAGGTTGAAACATGACATTATTAGACGTTATACTGTGGTACCGGTAATCATACAAACAAATAATCAAGACGATTAAATATAACTGTCTTTACTTATTGAAGTAATATGTCACAATGTTACATTTTCACAAAGTTGCGCTTTTCAATGAAGGTTCTTTTGGGTTAACAAAAATCCAGTGTTGTTAATTTTACACAATTTATTACAGTATAATTCCAGATGTGTACATTTTTGTGAACCTTATGGATAGTGTTATGAGCACACATAAGGTTGATCATGGTTTAGTTTTAAATAATTAAAAAAGTATGTTTTACATAATACATAAAGATCAAACGCCAAAATACAACATACATTAAATTTGAAGTGCTATATCATTGATTTGCACTAGAAACATCAAATCAACTGAACTGAAAGAAACAAAATAACACCACCAAAACAATTTACTATTTAAAGGCCTATACGTATATGTAGTACTATCTTGAAATTAAGACGTACAGTATTATTTTGCAGCAAGTTGTATACTGGTCTTTGAAGTTTGTCAGTGGTCGACATAGTGTAGTGACAGCATACGCTCTGGTTGGTGTGTGACTGCAACTGTACCCCTCGCCAGTTGTCTTGTTTGCGAACAAGTGTAAAAGCATGCAGCTTGTGAACATATCAAAATATAAATTCCAGTTTGCGAACATATAAATATACTTTAGTGGTGTGGACAGTGGGCCACCTCAATGAGATGTCCTGTTTTCGTACACTATTTATATAAAACATGTCAAAAGACCCACTAATTTTACATTTGTATTACTCAAAACACCGTTTTTGGACGTGTTTAATACAAGGTGGACAAGAACGTTTCTGTATGTTTTATTTTTAAACTTTAATTTCAAAAGTATATACTACTTAAAAGAAAATTGTTATACTTGTCCTAAATTCAACTCTATCTTGGCTTTTAGTGGTAGGAAAATCAATCGCTTGATCACGTTATTATCCTTACAAAACCATTAGTTATGATATATTACTATTATAAACTTAAGATAATACAGCAATTGCGAATTGATTTGTATTTGTAGTGGTTTGTTGATTAAGCTTTTATCCTTATTTTGTATTTTTCACAAATTCTGTTTATGTAAGTAAATAATCTTGATTTAGTGTTTCGAAAATCCCTTGACTCATCGTAGCACAATAATAGATCTATATAATGTGAAAACGAGTGATCAGTAGGCCTAACCTGCGGCCTAAAGTATGCAAATTAATAAATTGTAATAAAAAAGTGGAAGCCTAAGAACATCACAATTGTATAAGCAAACTAAATTACAGTAAAAACATTTTAAATCTGTCATTTTAAAAAGGTCGAAAAGTCTTTATGAGAAAAGGTTCTTACAAACTTGGTTTCAAAGCTGATAGTAGGCGGCGGCACTCCGTTCGAACGTGGTAACGTTGCACTCTTTCCCGGCACTGATCAGCTAATTTTTCAATATATGCACTAAATTTAAGAAATAGTAGTCGTATTTCAGTAGTAACTGTGTTTTGCACCCAAAATACCCGCAGGCAAAATATACAATGTTGTAACAACGTGTGTTGTATTTTATAGAGTGATATTTCTGTAATTTAATGCGTTCTTTTGAATTTCCTAGTAAACTATTATAATTATCAATTAATTTAATTTGCTTTGATTCATATTCCATTTAAAGATTTTGAGAGAACAAAAAGCTAAAGTTTAGGCCCAGTAATTTATGGTAACGTTTTATTGAAATCAATTAAAATAGACTATAAATATTTCAATATAGTATTGTAATATACTGCATAGTAAATTATATATTTTTACAGTATAAAAAGAATAAATTAACGATGAAACCACTAAATTACAGTAGATTTCTAGGTACTTAAATCTGGTAAATATGCATACAACATCACCGCTCGATTACCGGATGTGCAACTATATGTGTGTATGATGCATTAAATTCAACTTGTCTTACGCTATCGCGGGAGGAATTGCGTGGCATAATCTTGTCTAAAAATTATAATTTTGTTACGTTCTGTACTATCCGGATTCATCTTCCATCGTATTTAACCGGTTAACCAGAGTTTACTGTACATGCAATTTTTTTACTTTCTCTCTACTGTAATGTTTCCTTTGACATTTTAAATTTACTAGTTATTATGACATGGATGTTCGTAAAGACATTTTACCAATATATTATGACATAGGTCTGAATGAAAAGAGGAGCTCTTAAGTACACCGTTAATAGATAAAACAGCTTCACCATTGTTCGGATTTGTACAACTCCTTTTGAATAATATATATTTTGTGACATTTAACTTGTTGTAACTCTTTTATTGTCTGGTTTAATTTACCCTGAAACTGTAACAGGAACAGGGGTGTATTCTCAACATATTCAGTAGAGTAGCTCTTGATTAAAAACCAATTACGCCCACGTACAGGTTGTTCCCAAACAAATAGCATAATTGATTAATGTTGTCATTCATTAACATAACAAATCTACGACCAATCAAAATAGTTTTCATAATTTTTTACTGTCACTGACAAACGAGTAAGCCATTTATATTTTTGACGATCATTAATACAGTATTTATTTATTATTTGTTGCGTGATAAGTGAAATTAACTAAGATTGAACCACCGTACGTGTATTGTTGAGCAGGAGGGTCAATACCACTGTTCGTGAATGGGTGTGTGGGTGTGTCAATACCACTGTCACTGTACGGAAGTGTACACTGTGATGTACATCAATGATATAGTATCCAATTCGACAGACATAAATTTTACTAAGTTTTATGCTGAGAAAATTGAGTTGGTACAAAATGCCTTTTATGCCTGTGAAATAAAAATTGAATAGTTTTAAAGTTTAGCACAAAGACAAACTAAAATCACGAATATATACTAGATGTTTTAATGTCCAACATCAATAAGCTACGTACCCAGTAGTCTACAACCTGTTTTGAAAACAATAACATAACCTCAACTCTCAGTTGACTGTTTTTAAAGCACTAGATGTTCGCGTTCGCCAAATTATTTTACTTCGTGAACAGTCGGCCACTTGCTCTTTAGCTAGCGAAGCCAAGTGGCCTATACAAATTTTATGCCCCTCCCTCCCTCACCCACAGCTAATATCATTGGCGAGGATGGATCCTCAACTGGCAATCGAAGAGCTACTGTGCCCAACTATGCAACTGCCTATGCAACTGACTGTGGCATTGCTTGGTTCGTTATTATTTATTTAATATTAAAGAATATCAGTTTTGTTATAAGAGATTGATGTTATTGTAGCGGTAATACCTAAGGAAATGTTTAAAAAGTATATGAAAATTAGAAAAAAAACTTACCGGAGGTTCGCAGCTAGCCCTGAGAAAACGTCCATGAACAAGATCTTAATTACAATAGTAATCTAACGAAAGAGATGGTAAGAATTTCGTAGAATGTGCTAAAAGTAAAATATCAATTATAGTATATTTGACAATCAGAGTAATTAAATTTATTTTGAAGTGAAGGAAGGGGCCACATGGTAAACTTTGCCCCGGGGCCACCAAAAGTCTCTGGGCGGCCCTGTTCATATATTCTTAAGGAATCAAAGCTTGGACTGGCTGAAATTGGCAGTTGTTTAGAAACAATTTTACTTGCCATAATTCAATCTGAAAAACTCGTATTTTACGTTTTTTAGTCGAAATTATCTCACATATTGGACGTAGTATTTTAATTTTAAAGTCAGCCAGTCCAAAAGGACACTATTTGTGAACATATTAACACTTATTTCAGCTCAATATGTGGATAAATAACGATAGGAGAGTTTAAAAAGAAGAGGCACGTTTCGCGCCGCCAAATCCACGGGTGAAACCCTCTTAATAAAGCTATTTTATCCTGCCATTAGGTGAGTTGTCAGTGAATACCATTCATACATATAAAGCATTGACACTTAATTTTATTCATAAATAATAATCAAAATATACAATTTTATTCATAAATAATAATCAAAATATACTATAAACTACCAGTCAAATTAATAAATATTAGTTTAATGAAATTAAATTATATGAAGCAACTTTACCTATATAACAATTTGGACAAAAACTCTCAATATTGTAAATATATTATAATATTTTATAAGAACTTATAACTGAATAGCAAACATTAAAATATTAATAATAATAAATAGAACAGTTTTTATGAAGGTATTAAACATGTTGGGGAGATTTAAATAAACTCCCAGCTAGTGAAGATTAACTCTTTTAGAAAAGCAATTTGCATTCGATTTTGTTTAAAACATGCAAATCTTTGCTCGGTAAAAAGGTGTATGAATTTTCAGTTACATATTCTAATTTTGTAAACACTCTTTGACCTTGCCTGATGAGTACAAAACGTGTTTGTGAAAATATTTTAGGATTAGCTTAATAAAAATTATTTTGACAAAAACTATAAAATAATTGAGGAAAGTAATATCTATATAAAATAAATGGATTGTAGTGTTTACATGTTATAGCTGAAAAAAGGTTATAATACATTTAATTTATCATAAATATGTTATATTTAGTACAAATAATGTCTACGGATAGTTAACATTCTCCATTCAAGCACTATTTCAGACTTAGACTCGTCAGAAAATATTTTTGACGAGGCTAAAAGCATAAACATTAATTCCAAAATCATAGACTCTAAATGTTTTATCATTTATTTGGGTATCAATA
>JAQJVL010007522.1:0-23637 GCA_035578905.1 Stictocephala bisonia
ATTTATGGAGTACAAAATAATTCAAATAGGCAACATATGCCTCAATTTACTTAAAACAGCATGAAAGTGAACCATGGCATTTTGAGCTACACTGTCTATTATTTTCTAGGCACGTCCATTTTTTATACACTTAGTTGTGCACAACTGCGTTTTACAAAACTTTGGCCACTTCCTGAACACTAGACTGTTGCTATGGTCCGAATTCCGGTTACATTATCAGAGACATTTTCAATGCTGATAAGGCTTTGCTGGCACACCGAGAACTACAACCGTGCGTACAACTGTTTCAATTTTCCATTGACGGTTCCAAGTTTATAAAAGCCATCATCCGTCACTTCCATCACCTCCACTCAACACGAAACAAGAAGTAGTCACAGGTTTAGAGTGGCTCGGCACCGTACATCGGCCCTGGAACGCAAACCGTCTCTAGCAGGCGTCAATATTTTAAACATTCTCCCAGATTATATTAAAAGGGAACAAAATTTAAACAAATTCAAATCTCGATTAAAAGGCTACTTAGTGGCTCTCGCTTGTTATTCTGTGGGTGAATTTATACCAGAACCCTAATTTTCAGATGGCTCGGGAGATATCCTGCATGAATGTTATTACTGTAGAAGAGTGTTTGTAGTTAATGAATGCGTGGCTTTGTGTATAAATGAACTTCCCCAATAAAATTTGCTGAAATTTTTATTATATTTATTTTATCCCATCACTTAATGTATCATTAGTTTGTATGACAATTAATACAAATAATATGACTTTTGCTATAAAATATGTACATATTGTCAAAAATCAATAAAAACTATTTCATTTCAGTGCTAGAATGTTTCTCAGGTCTTCTTTTCCTTTGTCAACATCTGGGATTACAACTATTACAGTAGTTCCTTCCGCAACTGGAAGACAATTTTTGTCAGAACCAAGTTTAATATTTTTTCCTGAACTTCTAAACAATTATTTTTACAAAACTAAATCGACAATGAAAAATTTTACAATGCTGTCTCTTTGTATTAATGGAAGGATCAGCTTTTGTGTATTTTCAATAAGCATACATCGTACCTGTCGAGCAACTAGTAGTCTCGAGGCTCCTTCTTCGTCTAAACCTTAGCATCTTGAACATCTAACACTAGCTTATTATAGTTAGGTTCGGTTAAATAAACACTGTTATCAGCCTACCACTCCGACTTTTGACAAGTTGAGAGGAAACCCGCTGTATCATTACCGATAAACGTGCCTACAACGGAGTCAGTCATTACTTGCGACATTATGAAGCACTAAAACAATACTGAGGGTCAAGCGGAGCAGTGTGGGACATAATGGAAGGGTGTGGGGGAGCATTTAGGTAGTACCTAGAAAGCTAGGACTCAGCTCTACCAACTCTGTCTAAAGTTCGTTGGGCATTTAATGGAATGACTAGACAAAGTACATAATCTGATTCATTTCATACTTTACCGGTAATTTATAGGTAATGTATAGAATATAATGCCTAGTCATTCTATAGAATGCCTGGTTTAATACATTACCGGTAACACATACATTTTTTAAAGTTTTTATTTTATATACCTTACAATATTTGCTTATTTCTAGTTCAAGTTTTGTTAGAGGTAGTTAGATTATCATTACTACATATTCTCAACAATACGAATTTTATGAAATATATATTGTTTAGCGTTCCATAATTTTGAAACTCGGTTATTGTGCAACGTACATTTTAATATATATCTTTCATATTTCAACTTTCCAAAGCTGCTGCCTAAGTTACTCGATTTAAATAAATGCTTGATATTATTTAAAATCAGTGTAAATTAACAGTGATAATTGAGTAAGTTTATTAGTTGTTAAAACCATACTAACATTAATTAAATGTACTCGTCCTATATATATTCATCTTAAATGCCAAATAATGTTACTAAAATGATCCATTAACATTATAATAACTACTATTGACTAACATTGAAGACTAAAACTAGCCCTTTTTCCCCTTCTAAACATTAAAGAATTTCCAATAATATTATAACTAAAAGATTGTCTGTATTTAATTACAGTTTTGGATCACTTTCAAAATCATGGTCATTTTTATCGTTACACGTGATCAACAAATTAAAATGTCAGTTCTGAACATTTCTCGTAAATACATTGTTACTGAAGTTAAATCTAACAGCCTTACAGTATACATGACTCTTCACAACATTGGTTATTTGTAAACACTTATTTAATAAATAACTAATCTACATTATACATTTTCGATTTCTCCCTTATTAACTACACCTGCAATATAAATAATGTATTAGCACAGTGAATGATTGTAGCAAGTTGAATCATGGTATGTAAAGAAACAGTAAACCATGTACAGTTGTTACAAACAAAGAGGTATGCAGATAGTACGATTGTTTATGTTTTCTCGTCAACAAACAGAAGGGAATGTTTTAAATGTATTCAAAACAGTTTCCGGAATGTAATGTGTTAGGATTGTCAGATGGTTCTCTCTGTCACAGATGTTTGTAGCTGAATGTCAGATGTTCAAAATATATTCCTTTGTCATTTTCTCTCTTTATTGTATAGATATGTTTTTAAACAGTTTTACTGTACTAGACAGTGTTTTGATGTATTAAATTGCAACTTGTGCTAAAATACATAAAAGGCAAATATGATAACTAAAATTCAATTTTGATCAAAGAAATTATTAGTTAAGCGAGATTAACATATCTGTACTTAGTGATAATGGTAATTAATCAACTTATAAAAATATATTATAATAAGACATGTATCACTTAGTTTGTGAAAATATGTATCTATAGTAAAAAAAAAAAAAAACTAGAGTAAAAAGAAAATAAACAGAAGTAATTTAATGATAAGCTAATTATTTGTGTCCACAGTAAAACGCAATACTGTAGTGTCATTAAAACTTAAAATAAAATAATGAATTTGGTTGGTTTTGAACGTGAAATTATCGAACCAACCGTCCGGTAATATATCCTAATAATATATCATCCTTGTTCACCATTTGTAGAACTTTGGTATACAGGGTGGAAAAAATATGGAAACGCTTTCACAGCTTTTATATTTTTCGCTGGAAATAGTGAAATCTTGTACATAATTGTAGTTAAAAATAACACACTTTTTTTGACGCCCTTAGTGACATTTCATCTTTTCAGGGGGTGGCCCACGTGGAGTTGAACGAAAATCTTCAGTGTAAGACTAGGTCGAATTTGATTTCAAATTGTAGGTATATTTAATAGAAAACAATTTCCACAAACCGGCCTTCGAAAGGTCCATCCTTTCGATATTAGCGGTAATTTAAAATTAAAAGTAACTTTTTTGAACAATATTATTTCTCCCCTATTTAACGATTTGAAGTAAACTATTCTGATTAAAAATTATACTTTATCAAATACAATAACTAAAAAAAGGATCAAATTATCTATCAATTTGTGAAAGCGTTTCCATATTTTCTACTTTTTCACAACAATTGTTTTTCCATAGATAATTTGATATTTAATTTTTTTTGTTCTATAAAGTATAGTTTTTTATCAGAATAATTTTCTTCAAATCGTTAACCAGTGGAGAAATAATATCGTTCAAATTAGTTACTTGGAAATTCAAATGTCCACTACTCTGGAAAGGATAAACCTTTCCATGTCCGGTTTGTGGCTATTAATTTCTTGATACTTTCATTTGATACCAAACTCGACCTAAGCTTATGATTTAGGAAAGCTGATGTCTTAGTCTTAAAGTTTTTTAGTTATCAAATTTACTATGAAAAAATAGTAAAGTTGTTGTGAAAGCGTTCCCATATTTTCAACGTTTTCAAAACAATTTTTGTTCCATAGATAATTCGATACGTTTTTAAAGTTATTGTGTTCCATAAAGTATAGTTTTTGATCAGAATAATTTACTCCAAATCGTTAACCAGTGGAGAAATAATATTGTTCAAATAAGTCACTTGGAAATTCAAATGTCCACTACTCTGGAAAGGATAAACCATTGAACGTCCGGTTTGTTGCAATTAATTTCTCTATACCTTTCATTTGATAGCAAACTCGATCTAGGCTTGCGTTGAATATTTTCTTTTAAATTCTCACGGGCCGTCCCCTGGAAAGATTGAATGTCACTAATGGCGTCAAAAATTGTGTTCTTTGTAACCATGATGATATACAAGATTTCACATTTACCAGTGAAGTCATAGAAACGTTGTGAAAGCGTTTAAATATTTTCTCCACCCTGTATAACGGGACCGTTACTACCCTTTTAACTACTTTATACGTTTCTGGTGAACGAATTTAAAGATAATATTAAAAATCGTAAATTTATTCTTGGAACAACAATTTAAAGCTCTCCACGTCACTTTATATTAATGAAGCTGTCCAGATTCCTTGAGGAGGTTTATAAACCTCTATGTTCGTACAATCGGGAATGTTTCTTGGCCATTCGGATTCAGTTGTATGGAGTGATTGGGTGGTTATTCCTTACAATTGAGAACAGTCTAAATTACCATATTTTCATTCATGGATGAATATTAATGAGAACTATATGATTTATATTGAACAAGTTTAAAGCGTTTCTGCATAGTATTATAAATATCTGACCTTGAATTATTTCATGGAGGAAAAGTTATATCATGGAGGAAAAGTTTTATAGTAATAATTTGGTATTCTTTCTAAGTAAAATCTTATTTTACTATGGAAGACTTCAAATAACCTTCCACAGTTACTTTTCGAGTTCAAAACTCTAAAAAGTAACGGTACCCCAAGGATAATAGAACGACTGCCAAAAAGTTGCCAAATGTAGTTTTCCTAATGTAGACGTTGTCTGGCGTGAACTCACATAAGGGTCTGTTGATGGTTGTATTAACTCTATGCTATTCAGGATTAAAGTGTAGGCTTAACACTTTCCAGGCTCTTAAACGTTGGAATGTTACACTTTTAACCATGACACATATTAAATAACAGTTTTAAATGATTCAGTAAATTATTTATGCTAATGATAAAGCACTTGAACTACTACTTAAAGCACAAAATGGAATTAAAAAAATGCTTAAAACTTTGGACAGGTTATTTTAATAATGATAATAGGGTTTTAATAAGGTTTCCCTGTAAAAATAATAATATTAGATAAACAATAGGTGAATATATAAAGCAAGCTGGTCAAGCACTAAGAGGACACTAATGAAATAAGTACATTCATGAACAAACAAATATTGAAATGTGAAAGTTGACCTTCCCATCCTGTACGTGTACATTTGTCACACATTGTGTCTATTGGTGAAATATTGGTGAAATTGGCATACCACAAGAAACTATGGATCAGTAAGATAGCAAACCTTTTTAAATGTAACCTTTAGTTTAAGATTTTGCTTTTGTGTCTTTGAACGATAGGTGAGAAAAATATTTGTATGATTTATTTTTTATTGAATTATTTAAAGTACCTTATAATTTTTTTAAAATAGTTTTTTAATTAGCATAGTAAAAATAATTTTTTTTAGTATAATTGTGTATATAAATTTTAGGATTTGAAATTGGTTATAGTTGTTTTTGTTTTTTGTTGATTGTAAAGATTTTATCGAGTTATTTTGTTGTATGTATTAGAGTCCAATGTTACATTTATAGCAATGTGTAATATGTTATTTATTTTAAAATGTTATAATTATTGTTATCTGATTTATTGTTATATTTTTTTTGTTTTAAGGAGATTCCAAAAATGTCTACTATAATATATACATGTATAAATATATGTTTCACATATAATTATAACAGTAATAATTGTAAAGACAATATTATAGTTTTTCTCTCAATTAGCCTTGAGCTAGAGAAACAGATATAAACTATTCGTATAAATTGTATTTTTTCGCAAGTAATAAATATATTTGAAGAACTTGAATAATAGTCATTCCAATAATGGTATAAATGTTGTAACTTGCCGCTAAAAGATAAATTATTACAAATAAGTACTTAAAATAATTAGAAAACATCACCTCTATTTGATGAACAATATAAAATTGAAAGTGTTATTTATCTTTTTTCTAGAAATTCGTAACTATGTAGGTTACAAAATTACAATTGCGCTTTTGTACAGAGGAAGCTAGTAACCGTGATGATATAAGACGTATAACAACGCATCATTAAAAAGAACCTCCTTAAAATGGAGGTTTAATGTGTTAGAAAGTGAGTTAGTTTGTAAAAATTTACTCGTATTTTACCCTTTAAATAAGACTCAAGCGTGGCTGGAAGTCGGTGATAACTCATTCAGTTGCAGCAAAAGGAAGGTCATATATTTTCCACGATTTTCATCTTATGCCCATCATATCTCATAATGTAAAGATAACGTTAAACAAATTTCTTTTTTTATAATATAAAAATATGTTTATAAAATGTTCTATAAAAACATATAACTAACTCAACAGAATATATAGCAAAAGTGAATAAATATGTATACAGGAAATGTTTTAATCTATACCTATAAAAGTTAAATACCACTGACTCACTCACTCATTGCTGTAACTAAAAAAGTACTAAGCCTACGAGGCTGAAATTGTGTAGAGTAAAAGCTCTTATGTTGTAGATGTACAATAAGATGGCCTTTTTAAATATTCATAGTAAATCGAAGATGGTAGCCTTTTATAGTGCCAAAACTTTTAAATGCCACAAACAGCATTTCTCTAATTTGACTGTAGCGGCTAAATGACCGGTTCTACAGCAAAACTAACACTATTTTCTGCGCCTGATTTGAGACGATCTACAACTTTAGCCCTTTGACCTTTTGCTCTATCTCACATCCTTCATCATTAGGTATAACTAGGTTTTCAATTAGTTTGTGTAAGTCAAATTGCTTAATTTATGGCCTTTAATAGTAGACACAGATTTTTCGAGACTGTGAAACTTTGTTATCTAGAAGAACATGCTGTATTTAATAGGAAAATATACAATTTAATCTGAATATATGTATAGCCAGGTGATAGGACATGGCTGAACGTAGCTAGAAACACGATTGTTCACTGATTCAGAGCCATTTACCGTACCTTGCGCCCCCTTAAATTAGGCTTACAGATTTTACAGGGTTTCTTGACTATGAAACTTTGATATCTAGGAGAACAAACTGATTTCAATCGGAACAGTTTAAATTTAATTTTATCACAATGTATAGCCAGTTAATTGTACCTGGCTAAACATGTTAAGAACCGCAACAATTCATTGATTGAAATTCAATTGTCCTACTTTACCGGCTGTAAAAATAAATGTAACTATGTTCTTGAAGATAATATATCATCGTAGTGAAATAAGTAAAATGAAATTGTAATAACAATAAACAATATTAATAATAAAAAAATAATAGTAACGAGATTCTAATAAGCAGATTATTTTACAAAAATCGGGGTGGATTCATTGATTTGTACTAGTAAATTTTGTTTTAAAGTCACACACGGACATATATTAAACATAAAAATATAGAATACAGTCGACAGTATGATTTATGTTTAATTTGATGTAAAAAATTAAATAACCGAGTTTGAAACATAAATTAGGGAAACCCCGTTTAAAGTAACATATTTTGTAGTGTCTATACTTATGTGCCTATTTAAAAAAAAGCGAGTGCTATCAATATAACAGCGAGTTGACAATAACTTAGATCACATCACTGATGAAATAAATTCAATCATGTTTCTATAAGTAAAATGCAATGTATAAAAAATCACATTTATGTAAAACCGATTAAATTACCATGAGAATAGCCGTCAAAGTTAGTTCTTGCACCCGAAACTCAGGAAACGATAAAACATGAGCCAAAGCTTCATAATGTGGAAAGCAAGACTTATGCAGGACCCTTCCTGAATATAATGTTCAATGTTACTCCCAAAATGGATAGTGATATTATGTGTGACTCCATTTATTATTGTTATCATAGAGTTAAATAAGAAATTCTCTATATTTTTTAAAAGAAAGACTTTATATAATCTTTTACCAACAATCAAAGTTTGCTAAAGGTTTAGAGAAGAATATAATCTTTACCAGTTTAAAGACTCCACAATATTATATTGTTGTAACAACTATAGCTTCAAGGTATCTACAGAACTCTATAAATCACAGGGTTTACAAGATTATTATTAAAATTATCAAAATATATACTATACAAGCATATTGATTTTATATATTACTCGATTGGCACATATATAAGTAAGTAAAATGATCTGCTCACTCACTTGTATTAGAATCAACATAACTGGAAAATTTTAATGTATGGTACAAATTACATTTTAGAACATTGAAATGAGAGCGTATTATGAATAAAATAACCATAATTCATAAAGCATTTGAAATAATATACTTTTCCAATAACATGTTTTTAGGTTTGCTATAAAAGTTCAGTATAAGGACAAAACAAAGTTTGAAGATAAAGTAACATCTATATAGCTGAGAAATTTCCTTTTTTATCCTGAATTTCTAACCAAGTACTGACATGCTACTTTAAATGTTTTTACACACACTTATCTCACGATTTGTATATAAAATACTAGTTGGACAAAATTCCGTACAGTGATGAAGGGTCACCAACCCTACCATACACGTACTGTGGTGATGACCCACCCACCTACCCATAATCTTACAGTGGTAATGTCCCTCCCAACACACCCATTCATGTACGGTGGTGATGGCCATCCCACCTACCCATACACGTACGGTGGTGATGGCCCTCCCCCCCAACCATACACGTACGGTGATGATGGCCCTCCCACCCAACCATACACGTACGGTGCTAATGGCCATCGCACCTAACCATACACTTACGGCGTTGATGGCCCTCCAACCTACCCATACACGTACGTACGGTGCGGATGGCCATTCCACCTATGGCCATCGCACCTACTCATACACGTACGGCGTTGATGGCCCTCCTACCTACCCATATACGTACGGTGTTGATGGCCCTCCCACCTACACATGCACGTATGGAATTATATTTAATATGAGAATCCCATACGATAGATAGATGTGTTCGTCTATTCAATAATCATAAATTATTGACATTAGTATATTTTGTGAATTAAAAGATTGTCGTTACAATAATATAGTGTAGTATTATTCTTACGCATTTTCCTTTTTTTTAGGATAAGTAGAAATAAAACAGATGCAGTTGAATAAAGAAAATACTTGAACCAGCTCAATAGGATTCTCTTGCCATATTTGCTGAAATTGAACTTTAGCCTAAGTTTCGTCAATAAATTATTAGATGGAGGGAAGCTGACTTTAACTTTGGGACTTGTACTGACTTGGCTCTTACTGATTTTGTCACCAACTTTATAGTAGTAATAAAATGTCCTTCTAAGTTACGTTTATTGTTAGACAGATGTAAAGACAATGATTTACTACTTTGCAATATTTTGTGACTTATATTCAAAAAAGTTTTACTGTTTAGCAATAAATATCTTTATGATAAATTATAATAAATAAATTACAGTTTTTTAAATCATAAATTGTAATGTTATGATGTCAATACGTGTAAGGTTTTTCATAGGTCAAATAATAGGTCAAAATTTACTTTTTTATTTAGAACAAAGTAATGCAGATTTTAATTTATGGTATTGTCCTCCTTTTAACACTTTTCTTACAAAACTAATCCTCTAAAAGGGAATACCAGCTTGGATAGGAAGTCTTATTGTTTTATTAAAACAGTCTCAGGTTGCATATCACCTAAACATGATAGGGAATATCCTGTCCATTTTAATAAATAAAACATCAATAGTTATATATTTATATTCCAAAATGTATTATAATGCAATAACATATTTCCACAAAATATTATTGATCACACTTCTAATTAAAAAGAAAAAAAATGGTCTAAGTGTAAATAGTGGAAATGAAAATATATTAACGAATAATTTTTTATTTAGAAACCGTTAAAAAACACATTTTCTCATAAAAAACACAACTATTTTGAAACAAAATTAAGTCAGATAGTTATCAGTAAAATTGTTGTTGGATCTGTATTATATTAACAACTCATCTCAACTAATGATCATTTAACTTTATATAAAACAATATTGGAGTATCAACTGCTACCAATTGTTATTCTATTTCACAAACTTTGGTTTTATAAATTTTATTAAAAATAAAAACAAAAAAACGGAATATCATATCAGACGTATAGTGTTTAAATATCTATATTTATTAGAAAAAATGACTTTACAAAACATACTGGACATTAAAATACTCACAAAAAATAAAGTTTACAAAAAGTATCATCAATTTTCAACGTGTTCTCTATTTGCAGCACGAATGACATCTAACCGATAGCTGCGCACAGTTTGTGACAATCTCAGCTATCGACTAAATGTCATCCATGCGGCAATCGGATGACATATTGAACATGTGTGATATATATTTCGTAAACTTCGTTCTTTACTAAGTATGTCAATGTCAAATAAGTACGTAAAGCCATTGTTTCTACTAAAGAAAGTTATTTACAATCGGGCAAATATTTTTTAAATGTATAAAAATTACAATATTTATTAAAACAAGACACATTACAAAATAACTTATATTTCTCCATATCAAAAAATAAACACGATAAAACTTAAAAGCAAAATTAAAAACTATGTTATTTAATGTTTTGCTATATTCTCGCTAAAATATTATTAACAATTCAAACTTTTCTTGTAATATTGAATTATTACATGTCTTCCTCGGCAGGAACACCGAATACTTTTTTTAGTGGATACTCTACTGCATGTAAGTCACTAATATTTGAAAAATGTAGAATTACTTACAAACATGATCAAACAATAAAATTCCTAAATAAAGGCGTTGCAGTTTAGGTATTTATTTACTGGTACGGTATTTACTTCAGAATTAAGTTGTTTATTTATTCTAACAGCTGATTAATAAAACTATTATAAATAATTAATTGTCAAATAAGTATTGCCATAGCGGTTGCATTGATACTTATTAGATCCCTTGAGGTGGTTTCTGGATGGAATTTCTAAATAACGATAGGCATATGTGTTAACCAGAGACCCTAAGAATGTCCATACAAAATTTCAGATAAATGAGTTCAGTAGTTATTGCGTGTTTGTGTAAAACAAACAAACACACACACACACACACACACACACACACACACACACACACACACACACACACACACACACACACACACACACACACACACACACACACACACACACACACACACACACACACACACACACACACACACGCACACACACACACACACACGCACGCACGCACGCACGCACGCACGCACACACGCACTCACGCACGCACGCACGCACACACACACACACACACAACACACACACACACACACACACACACACACACACACACACACACACACACACACACACACACACACACACACACACAAACAAACACACACAAAGTACAAAGTATGTGGATGATCATTTAGTTGAAAAAATCTTATATTTAATATATTTAAAACGAAATATCTAATTATTTAGCGTATTTTTCTAATTTATTAATTAAGCTGTAATTATATTGCTTGAAACACTAAGACGACATCTTTTGATGTTGGTCTGTTTACTTATAAATACATTTACAGTCAAATACGAAGCGCACGACTCTTATTTCTGATTGTTATGACGCAGCAATACGCAAAATGTATAAAAAGAGCCTACAATGATCAAAATATAAGCGAAAGATATAATTATACTCCTCATTATAGTTAGAAATATTAACAGTTTTAACAATGTTTTCTGATTGAGTCACGACTTATTGATTGCTTTCTGACAGTAAGTTAAGCCATCGGGCTGTTCAAACGTGGAAATTATTAAATGTTTTTGAGATCATTTATATTACATTTCAAATACATGTAACATAAATGGATTCTAAATAATATCCCTCGTTGGTTTATATAAGGGGACATGAAGTGTGTGATCCACTAATTTTAATGATCATATTTTCAGGATAGTTTAACTAGCAAAACAATCTATACTATCTACAACGAAATAGAATATTATTTAATAAGTCACACTGCATAAATACAAATAAAATCCACTAACATTGTAATTCAAAGATTAACTTATTAATTTGGATGGAAATGGATTGATTTATGGATTTCAATGAGTCTTAGATCTCGAATATTATTTTATTTTAACCCTACAATGCATTGAAATAAATTTTACATAGTGTTTTTGTTGCTTTAAAAGAATTTGTTAATATCATTTCATGTTACGTTATCATGACACAGAAACAAAATAATGTTTTTTTTAGTATTGATTTTATGTATTGTACAATGCACAGTAATCATGGACACCAGATTATAAATATTATTATTTTTAAGCATTATATGATTATGTGGTAAAAAAATCAACTATAACTACAGTTGAGTAAAAAACCACAAAATTACTTAATTACTAACAAGAATCCATTTCATTCGTAAAGCTTATAAAGTTTTAGTTATATAAAACTAAACAGGGAAATATAAAAATATACTTTTTAGTTTTTGGATATTTAAGTAAGTCATATTATACATTTCACGCCATTGGCCAAGAAATTCTCATATCACTGCATTACTACATAAAAAAATAAACTCAAAGATAAAGTTTAGTTTATGTTGCAGGCAGACTAAGTGTAAGTAAAGTCATTGTAATAGAGAAATGGTTATACTCCATGTAGGCTAAGAGATATGGATGGCTACAAACATTACCATATCTAACACATAGTTGTACTACAATGTAGCGTAATGGATACAGTAGTACTATATCGTATTTACCGTGAGTACACATTTAGTGTTCATAGAACGTAAACACCTATGAAGATGGCATAATTGCCTAAACTGGTCGGTGTTAATTAAATAAAATATTAATGGGTGCTCAATATTTGTTATATTATAACTTTAATTAGGTAATTGCATGTTTTTCTTGTATGTTTTGATACGTATTTTATTTAAAATGTCCTACGATTTCCAGCAAAAACATTCCATCGAATACAACAGCATTGTAAGTTTAAAACTAACCTTTGAGGTTTTTTTATACGTATGTACTATACTTTTATAAATATTACGACTTGACATGGAATTTAAGTGTAGCTCTGACACATGGTGTAGGCAATAGTACTAAATTTGAAATACAACAAAAAATAACTACTTGCTATAGTATAAATCTAATAAAGGTATTTTTGAGTATTTCCAACAAGAATACACTGGAACAATATAAAAATAATGTTATATTAGCCGTATAGTAATGTTACAAGAGGAAAAAATATGCAAAGGGCAACACAAAAAAAAACCAACGTTCATACTACTTTAACTCACACTGTTACAAACAGATAGGTTATACACAGGTGTATTTATAGAGCTGAAACGTGGCAACAATACGAAACTTAAAGGCGTTGCTACATTTATAGCTGGCTTATACCGACACGCAGTTGGTTGTAGCATTCCCAAAATCTACGTAGTTCCAGCATTTGCTGTAAGAGCATCCTAAAGACAGGTCACTCAAGCAAAGAACTAAACAACTATAATTTTTATAAAATCGTTTTTTTTCCGTTTCCAAATATCTATATTTGGATTTGGTGTATTGTATGGGTTTTTAATCTATAAAATACTTAATTTTATAAGTATAAAATTATGTTTTTCATGGCCTAGTTCATTTAGTAAATAAACTATAAAAAATACATTTAATTTGTCTTGTTTTGTAAACACAACAAACAACAAAATGAATACCAGTAGTAATTTACTTACAGATTCTACAAGTCAATGTTTGTTCACTTCTACCAATATTGTAACAACAATAATCCCTGGCTTATATAAACACGCGTGCCAGTTTATTGGCTTAGGTAATATTATCTATCACTGAAAACCCCGTCGTTAACGAATCCAATCTCATAACGAAAATATTCTCTTATTATACAATGTTCATTCACATCAGGTAAATACCGGTATTTATGAGTTATTTAATCGGACGCCAATAATTAATTTATGTTTACGAGTAATGTATCTCATTTACATTTTCCAAGCCGTATATTTTAATAATCTATAATCAATTTCATGTATAATAGTTTGCACCGTAAATCTATCTTACCTTCATCCTTAGGTAGAGCTAGATTTTCATGTTGTGCGTGAGAATCAAATTGGTTAATTTACGGCCTCTAAGAGTAGACTTACAGGTTTTTTTAGACTGTGAAACTTTGTTATCTAGGAGAACAAACTGTTTTAAAACGGAAAATTAACAATTTGGTTTTATATCATGCATAGCCAGATTGTAGGATATGGCTAAACATTGCGAGAAACATAATATTTTATTGATTCAGTCAATTATAGTACTTTGTTCCCCCCAAAAGTTAGAGATTAGTCTAGACTTTGGAACTTTTTTCTTTAAGAGAAAAAACTGATTTTAATCGGAAAATTTATAATTTAATTTGACCAAATGTTTAACCAGTTCACAATGCATGGGTAAATATGGCGAGAAACCCGATATTTCACTGATTTAGAGTAATCTACTTTAAGCCATTTACCACTCATCACTATTTCTCCAAACCTATACTTACAACTGACTTGAAAATTTGTACATAGGTTTATCTTGGGCTCTAGAAGCTTCACCCCCCCCCCCACCTGGTTTCACATGCTGCTCCTGATTCCTTCAGTCAGGTAATCCCCCACAAAACGTTTACGTAGGAGAGTCTTCCTATAACTAAGTCCTCATAAAATTCTTAATACTTATAAAATTTTCTGAAATTACAAACAAAATAACAATATAGTTATAAAAATATTCACACAAATCTCACATCTTAAAAATGTTTATAATAAAGCCATTTCCTACCATTATACATGAAAAATGTGTCTTTATTGGTCTGTTCACTTACAAACGTGCTTGATTAGTTAATTTACTTTAACATTTAGAAATTGCTTTTTAAAATTTAGATTATTCTTACAATAGTAAAATTACCTGTGTAAACATTCGAAGAAATTTAATTAGGGCTCTGTAATCTATTATATACTTTTTTTTAGTAAACAGTTACCTCATATTCTTATAAAACTAAACAATACCAGTGTTAAAGATAATGCTTGTGGTCTCTAACTATAAAATAATTTTTAGTTGGCACATTATTAATTGCCTTTAAAGAGGGTTGAATCAAATTTAGCTTTATTTTATTAACAAATCGTTAAATAAATGTTTTGTCTGTTCAAAATATAACTTTTAAAAACTAAATAGTGTTTTCAACTTACAAGTGTGCCTAGCTGCTAGTAATGTTATGGGTTATCTTTACGATAAGATTTTAAGGCTGGTGTATAATAGTATCAATGTACATTAATCTATAAACGCAAAATGCTCACTCACAGTGTATAGTAATACTATAGCCATTATATTGTTTACTAAAGCTACTAATTAAATTGATAATTAGGATCCAGAGAATTGAGGCCATTTGTTATTAAAGTAGATTTAGTATTAATGCCAAGTAATACCACTATTAAATACTGTATTTTTTTTAAACACTGTCATTATAATTGGATTGTAAAAGTCTTCGATAAACCAATATTATATAAAATTTGTTTTGTCTGGTAACAACTGGTAATTGCAGCTATCCCAAGTAGTTTTATGGAAAAATATATGATTTATGTTATTCCCTTTAAAAAAACCAATTTAGTTTCATATCAGGAAGGCCTGATTCCTAAACCTTCAATGGTGGCGTTTGGTCTCTCAGACTACTTACTATAAGAACTTTTTGGGAACCATTCTTGATTACTGATATTTAATAAGTCCAAAGTATTGGTTAAATAAATAATTAGCCAAACAATTACTATATTATCTTAAAATTATCCTTTGGATTGGTCTACACATTTCTAAAACCTAATAAATTTCTTTACGTTACAGATCATAATATGGATGCGAAATCCCACGAGGCAGAAAACGTAGGAGCAATTTTTGTAGAATTATACACAAATATACCCTTCAAGAAGAGTATAAACCATCAACGTGGCATGTTAGTGAGCTATTAAGCCTTTAAGCTATCAAGTATCAAGGCCGCAGCTCTCTAGGGAATGATCCTTAGCGAAGTCCTTCACTATTGCTTGACATTCGATAGTTATATATGATCCTGCTAATTATTTTATGTATAACTATTATTTACTTCTATAATAGAATATTTCAATGGAAGTTTATCTAATCCAGATGTTGTATAGATACAATTGATAATTTTTATTTAAATCTATTTTGGTCAAACCATTCCTGCAATTTAAATACTGTATTTCCGATTATATTTACTGCGTAATTTCTGATTAAATTCATCTAAGATTATAAATTCTTGTTCCCAAAAATATGTATTCACTTAATTAATTGTATTGAAACAAAATAGAAACATGTGTATAAATATTAACTGAGAATTTTTTCCGAAATAATTGAATATATCATTTTATTTAATTAAAAAAAAAAAAAAAAAAAAAAAAAAAATTTACCACTTTAATTTTCAGTTTAAATTATTCTGGTTCTTTTCCCTCGTCTTTTTCCAATATAGCTTCTTTCATTGAGATATTTTCCATACTTTCCTTTTTTTTATCAAAAGCCCATATATATGTAAGTTGATATATCTTCGTATTTAATATTGTATCTCGTATGTTTTACTTTCAGAATTCGTATTGTCTCTTTTTATAGATTACATGTTTTTTAGCCCAATTTCCATATGCTTTTATATCTCTCCTATCTATTTAGCAATTTAGTTAAACATATATTTACTGTATATTTTTTTAATTCTACTTATACATTGTCCCCAAAGTACCAAGTTTTTCCTCCTAATGTAGTATTTAATTAGTTCATTTAATTGTAAAATATGTTGTGAAGTAGTCTCTATATTTCTTATTCACATTGATTTTTCTTGTTCGTTAACTTTTTTAATGCGTTTGTTTTGTCTTTAATGATATGAATAATTTATATTATTTTTTAAACCTACAGAATATACATTAGTAAAGTAATTTGTTTACAGTTAATAAATACGGTACATAAAATAAATGTAGTATAATCAATTTGATACACATGCTAATTTTGACAGTTCACAAACTTGATTGCACTACATGTCATACCCGGTTAAAATGGCAATTTTAAATATAACAATGCAATCCTCATGTGGATTTTCTTTTTCAGTCAGAACTTATAAGTACTTTTTATATGAGATTGATTACATAACTACTTTATAATATATATTTTTTATATATTTTCATGTTGCATTACTATTGCTTATACATTTTCACAGCTTCATATGCTAAGGTATGAGATATCGGGACCTAGTAATGCAATGACCCTCTTAATATGTTTTAAATTTAAATATTTGTAGATAAGAGTCTTTCTTAAATTATATTTCACCATTTAACATATTTAATGATTGCTTAACTGAAGAAATGGCAAGTTTTCAATTTAACATTATGAAATTCCTGCAGTATTTTTTCAACCGAGTAAGTTTGGTACATCGAGAAACTTAATTTTAAAAACATTTCAGAATTTAAGTAAAGGGAATGGTTACACTTAAATTATTTCTCCATCTTTGCTTCTTAAGTGAGAGGCCCCCGGAGATATATTTCCATTTTATCTATGCAGAGAAAACCCCTGTCATCAAATATATTTTAAGTAGAAAAAATAAATTACTTTATAACATTTTCTTTCATGTATGATGTATTATAAAAACCTACATGTATTCAATTAAAACCAACCCATATTCACAAATGTATAAGCTGTAGTTTCATTTTATTACTCTATGTAAGCTCACAATAAAAATAATAAAGCAACCGGAAGGGTGGTTGTCTATTTCAACATTACTAATGTTGAAATATTATATAAACTAATGAGCCGACCTGCAGTATATTTTTTAACCTTAAAAATGTGTAATGTATTTATTTATTCCATTGGTCCTAGTAATAAATTGCTTTAAAAGATAGCACTTTATTATGTTGATATGTTAATTATTTTATCCAGAAACAATTTTAGACCAGTATGTCAAAAATATATTTCATTGTTTATCAATTGTCATTTAAAATTGTATTTCTTTACTTATTCCCCCTAAAAATAAAAGTTTATAATTTTGAATTGAACATTAGTAAAAATTAATCTTGGTAATATTGTTTGTTACCTATCTTGGAACATGTAAAAGCTCTTACAGAACAAATATATGTATTAGAAATGGAAAGATATAATCTATGTTATTTTTATTATTATTTGTTTAGATGTTTGATAAACATACAACAAAAGTTTACTCATATTATTCAATACTATTTTTGGTGCTTATAGAATGTTATTAAATACATTTCAATATACAGATAGGATATCTTAAATTCGAAAGAAATATGTTTACCATATGGTTTTGTAAATGTGCATGAAATTCAATTAAAATTCAGATAATAATAACAATCAGCTAACTTTATTATTCCTCCGTAAATTTAAAATATGATAATATATGATTATTAAAAAATATATGTAGAATCAAACGTCCGTATGTTTGTGTACACAAAACTCAAAGGTAGTGACTGGATTAACTTGAAATGTTTACAAAACATTGCACTTATATTCAAGAGTTTTTTACATTATTAGTTCTTATTATTGTAAGCTAGAACAGGGCATTTCAAGGACATCTTGAACAACGCACAATTTTAAAAATAAAATAAATATCAGATAAAAAAAGTAGTACTTTGACCATCTCATTTGTGTCTTTTTTATATCTGAATCATATACTTTTTTTTACATAATAAGTGAAAAGAAACTTTATTTCAGAATAAACAAGTAAACAATCAACCTTTATTACTTTAACGACTAAATTTAAAAATAATAACTACTATTTAATATCAGATTAGACAAACTGGCCGGGTTTATCAAGTGGTAGATTGAAATTATAGTTAAATTATTAAAGTAAAAGTATATTATCTTCCTATAAATTCTGCAATTTATATACTAGAATGTCAATTATTAAAACAAATAAACACCAAACATTATGTTAAAAAATAAAGTTTCCTTTACTATACGTAAAATGTAATTTATAATTTAGTGTCATAGACTGAAATTATATGAAAGCTCTTAATTTGATTTAAACTAAATAATTGAATGTAGTATAACTTTGATTAAATGATCAAATTAGATGTATTCCTGTTAACTACCTAGGTAAGATCGATAAAATTGTCATATTTAGATGTAATATTATAATACAATATTTTATTTGTCAGAGTTAATGGTAAGGCAAAAAAAAGTTTTATTGCACCAGGAACTTATTATTATTTATGGTATTGTGCTGAAAAGTGAAAAAATGTCAAATGTTGTTGATAATTTCTTAGTTTTCCCTTTTTCCGAATCTTCCTTCATTCTCATTGTAAAATGAAAATATTGATATCAGTACTACAAAGTAAACTTTACCTATTTCTTATTGGCTTCAAATAGAAAGTTAAGTACCAATCTTCCATGCTAATATTCCAAACCAAAAGCTATTGTAATACTGTGTGTTGATTTCAATGTAGATATATTTTTACACGAACATTTTCATTACAATAATGATTATTTGATATTATTCAATTAACATCTTCTTCAAATATGATTATATTAACATAGATGATGAACGTTGTTGATAACAAGGTATAAACTATTTTTTCTCAGCTTATATTTTGTATAAAAATATATGGTACTGTCCCTAATTTTCAATTTTAAAGTTCCTAAAAAACTAAATACCAATTAATAAGGTTGCCGAATATAGTTTATAATTAAACACTGATAAATTTCTTCTTTTACCCTTTCGGTAACAGGACCGTTTAGCTTCAACTAACTATAGATAAACATTTTATTGTTGTGTTTATTAAAGCGTGGGTCTATTTATTCAACTCTACATACAGCGTGATTGGCACTTAGTTTTTAAAAGTTTACCGGGTACTTAGTTTTTGGAACTAAACAGTGGTTTTGGATTTTTTCATACAAAATTCTCTTTAAATAGTGATTTTTAAAGTTTTATTTACAAAATTAGTAACTTTTGACTAAAAAAGTCAAGTTTTCCTATAATAATCGAAATTAAATACTTAAAGTTGGGTACATTCTTATAGAACGTTAAATCTATATAAAAATAAATTGTTTTTCGTTAAGATTGATTGCCTTTCATTGTGTTTTAAGGTGCATGAAAGTACAACATTTGTAACTATGAACCTAGGTTTTGTTAAACTTACATATTTTATGAAAACAAAAACGTTCCACTAGATTTTATTTCAGTTTTTCATTGGTAAAGGTCAGCCATTGTGGTATTCACATTCTACCAGGCTTTGTGCCAAGTGGCCAGAATAACAGTATGGGTAACCCAACAACTTGGCTACGTGACAACCTAAAAACATGTCACTACTCCCCAACAATGGACACATCAAACGGACCGGAAATGCTTAGTTACAACTTCTCACGTTTCTTCTACAATAATGTTTCCCTTAATATTAAATCACTAATTATTTGTATGGTTTCGTATAAGTAAAGGCATTTATTTAATCATGTTTTTTAAAATAATATTAATATAATTGCACTTAAAATATTCTGCTTGAGCCAAGTTATTAGTTTTGTATACATTTGCATTGAAGTCATTCTAATTTTTCCCCATATTTTGAGCACCAAACTTTGAAATTATAACTGAAAACTATAGCAAAGTTTTTTTTAGCTTATATATGCATTAATATGTACATAATTAACATATTAAAAGTTGATGAAACCAGTAAATTAATCAGATTTCTATAAATTATGAGATTAGCTAAATTGTACCGCTACTGAGGATTATACGTTCTTGCACATTCCTTAAAGTGTAAATTTTATTTATTTATTATTAAATACACACGATTCATGAGATTGTCAAGATATAGGTGAATACGAATGTTTAATAAGTGCAATGAGTGTACGTGAACATATGTGTAGGCATTGTTACTAATTGAGCCCAACTTGTCCTTAAAAGGTGTTATTAATTAATAGCCCAATGACAAATGAACTGAGGTGATATCAACTAATGCTTGTTAAAATTATTATTGACTCTGTTTGGGATTGTACTGAGAACCTTTAGCTTATGAATCTGGTAAACCAACTACTCTACCGGCCAATTCAAGAATTCCGTGCCCTCCAAGGAATCGTGTTTGTTTCCCATTTTAATTCTACTAATGGGGTTTTCACTTGATCATATACTGATAGTTCGTTCGCAGATTGGCTATAAAGCTTCTTATGCAAAACATATGAGTAGGGGTTTTGATAAAGAATCAGCGTTTATCATTTATAACCATATAATACTGTATTATACTGCAATAAAATTTAGAAATTTACATTAAAATATGATTGGATTAAAAATATTCTTAGAGAAAAATAATATTCAACACTACCAATTTTTATGAGCATAGCTATAAAAAAAAGAGAACTATAGTTTAATCTAGATATGCCATTTTAGCTTTTAATGTTTGTTATCACTGATAGTAATAAAACAAGAACAATAAATGTCAACAGTTAAAAAATGTTTGATGTACGTTTTATGCTTTGTGAGTGTTCATTCTGCTTTCTACGGTTAAATTGTCGGATTATCTATTAAATTTATATCCTTGTTCAATCTCTTCCACACCACTCATCACTGGCGTGACTAATTGTAATTTAATAAGACAAATAAGAACAATCAGCCTTCAACTGTTCAATTCCCCAACATCGCAATAAAAAAAAGAAAAAAATAATTAATGAACTCTTAAATTTTCTTTAATTGCTATTTATTGTTTTCATTACAATCGATTATTTTACTGTAGATATTATTTGGCATTTAAATACTTAACAACAGTTTAATTTAACCGGTATAAGCTTGATTCGTTAGTGATAATCGAATCAACCAAAGGTCATTGCTTCTAATGATGCTGTGGGCAGGGAGTGCTACTGCACCATCCTAGTCGTCATTGCAATTTTAAATGGTATTACATGGGTAAGGGATAGTAGTTCTCTATCTTTCTTTCATGAGTTATCGCTCTCACAACAGTGCTTTCACAAGGTCGCATCCTAAGCGGCTTATCTATATAATAAAAATCTAAATAAGCGCTAAGATTTAGTCATAATGTGGAAATTAAAAGCGATAAACTATCAGAATATTCAAAAAAGTTGTATATAAGTCTAGTTTCAGTAGAGAACTATAAACTCATTTAATATATCCAAAAAATTTATTTAGTTAAATTGAATGTTTAGAGGTTTGGTTATTTTTGTCATATGTTTAAATGAGCTGTTCATAAATTTAATATAAGATATATTAAGTGTTTACTATAAGATTTATAAAAGTATTAATCACATTTATACATATACGAGATCCCATTTAATCAAATCTACTTTTATGTCCATCACTATTTTTATAGTGTTTAACTTATTTATTATTTGCATTGTATTGAAAATGTGTTAAATTACATACATTTTGTAAATTCATTAACAAATTAAAAGATACCTTAATTTTAAAAATCGGTTAGAAAATAAAAGAGTAATGCACTTTAGGGTTTTACACGTGTATGAAGTTTACTAACCAAATGTATAACTTAATAGTCATTATAAACAGCTATTTTTAATTATTTTAAAGACATTGCTTAGTTAATTATTTTAGGCTGAAGTATGCATTGATGAAGGAGGGGGTCTCATTGAACAGAATTTATAATAAATTTGTGTTTCCGTTTTATGTAAAATAAATGTTGTTATTAACAGAAGGCTATATTTTTAGAAACCCCTAAACAAGGATACATGAAAAGGAGGGGCTTCACATAAAAACAGCTGAAATTTAAAATAATTAAAAACAGCTAATTATAAAGACTATGAAGTTATACATTTGGTTAGAAAACTTCATACACGTGAAAAACCCTAAAGAAGCATACATGAAAAAGTGCTTTACTCTTTTATCTTAAAAACGATTTTAAAAATTAGGGTATCTTTGAAATTGTTATTGAATTTACAAAAATAATATACTTTGATACATTTTAATTACAAATTGTGGTTTTAAAGTTATTTAACTTTTAAAATTTCGCAAGCATACCATTTTGAAACTGATAAATATAATTTTGTTCCTTTTTTATTTGAAAATACCACTAACTAGGTTAGAAAATACACAAGGTTTCAAATTATTAGCTCTAATCATGTTTGAGATATAATTTTTCTAACAAAAAGCACATACACACAGACATACACTTAACAAGGTGAGATAGACCAAATGCTTACAAGAACATTTTTGCTTATTTTTATGTCTACTATCATATCCTGAAGTGTATTTCATATATTTAGTGTATTTCAACTCCAGTGGTACTTTCTATTGACTATTCAAATGTTTTTATAGGACAACGGGCCATCAAGCTAAATTTATTTGAACCTCCCGGGATTTGAACCCTCTCCCTGTATTGAAGTCAGGAATGCTAACTATTAGGCGATCAAAAGTTCCAATATTATTGGTCAACATAGTCTCTTTTCTTTGGATCTGGTGTTTTTATTTCTGTCACTTTGCTATTAGTTCAGTTCTTTTTTTCCAGAAGAAGAGAGTTGATGATTGAACAAGAACCCGAGTAGCCACAGCAACGCCCGTGTTTTTGCTGTTGCTACTCGAGTAGTTCATGAAGAGATTTTCATGTTCCTCTCGATGTGGAGAAGTCCAACTCGATACCTATCAGGTCTGGTACCTAAACTCTACTGTC
>JAQJVL010007523.1:0-23633 GCA_035578905.1 Stictocephala bisonia
AGAATAGATTTGAGCCGCTGTCTTCACTGGTGTCAGAAGATAATCAGCCAATTGATAAATCTAAATCCTCAAAAAAAAAAAAAAAAAAAAAAAAAAAAAAAATGAAAAAATGCAAGCTATAGTATGAGGGAAAAAACCAACAAGATTAAGTAATGTGAGTGAAGAGAAAAATGACAATGGACAGTTTAAATCAAAAACATAAGTTGGTATCAAAGGAGTAATTAGAAAAATTGCAGTTGTCGGAGATAGTCATGGAAGAAGGATCTCCATCCATTATCTGGATTAAGTGTGTGTACGTTTATGGTGCTGAGCAATTGAAATTATTATTTCCAATTAATTACAAAATTAGTGGCACTATATACCACTATAGAATTTTGTGAAATTTCTTTTCCCCACCACCCGCCCACCTACACACGTACAGTGTTGTTGACCCACCACCTATATACGTAAAGTTTTAATGACCCACTCGCCCACCCACACACGTACAGTGTTATTGACTCACCCGCCCACCCATATGTACAGTGTTATACACTGTACATATGGGTACAGTAATATGTACTGTCTATATATCACAGTACATATTACTGTACCCATATATGTACTGGGTATATCACTGTACGTGTCTATGGGTGGGCGGGTGGGTCAATACCACTGTACGTGTGTATAGGCGGGCGGATGGGTCATACCACTGTACGTGTCTATAGGCGGACGGGTGAGTATTGTTCTTATATTGTTGTTCAGTGTGTGTATACCACTATACGTGTATGGGTGAGTGGGTGGGTCAATACCTCTGTACGTGTATGGGTGGGCGTGTAGGTCAATGCCATTGTATGTGTATGGGTGGACGGGTGGGTTAATGTTATTGTACGTGTATGGGCGGGCAGGCGGGTCAATACCACTGTATGTGTATGTGCGGGTGGGTCAATGCCATTAAACGTTTTTGGTACAATGCCACTGTACGTATATGGGTGGGTGGGTAGGTGGGTCAATTCCACTGTACGTATATGGGTGGGTGGGTGGGTCAATGCCCCTGTACGTGCGTGGGTGGGTGGGTCAATGCCACTGTAAGTGTATGGGTGGGTGGGTGCGTCAATGCCACTGTACGTGTATGGGCGGGTGGGTGGGTCAATGCCACTGTATGTGTATGGGAGGGCGGGTGAGTCAATTCCACTGTATGTATATGGGTGGGTGGGTGGGTCAATGCCACTGTACGTGTATGGGTGGGTGGGTGGGTCAATACCTCTGTACCTGTATGGGTGGGTGGGTTGGTCAATACCATTGTACGTAAATGGGTGGGCGGGTGGGTCAATACCTCAGTACTCTTATGGGTGGGCGGGTGGGTCAATACCTCAGTACTTGTATGGGTGGGCGGGTGGGTGAATACCACTGTACGTGTATGGGTGGGCAGGTGGGTCAATACTACTGTTCGTGTATGGGTGGGTGTTTGGTTCAAACCACTGTATGCGTATGGGTGGGCGGGTGAGTTACTACTACTTATGTGTATGTATGGGTAGGTGTGTGAGTCAATACTCCTGTGCGTGTATGGGTGGGTGGGTGGATCAATACCACTGTGCATGTAAGTACCTATGAGATAATTAAGTACCTATGAGTTAATTCATTAGATAGTTATTTTCAATTTTATATACTATGTTTATATACTTATATCTACCACATGTTTCCTGTGAGGGGACATTCGTTTAGTTTATTTGTGACCGTAACTTTGGACTCTGTGGACTAGTTATACCTCATCCTCCTATATCCTATATGATCATGCTAGAATTTATCATATAATGAAAGTACATCATACTTGGAATAATAATGACTTGACTATTTTGCATGCTGGAGCAAATAACATTTACAACAATGACTTATCAACACTGTATGCCGGAATGAAAACGTTACTAGCTGAAGTCAAGGCCCCACTCTTTTTAATGAGTGTACTGTTCCGCAAAGATATGCCTCCATCTTATAAAGTTAATGAAGATATTCTAGACTACAATATATTCTTGAATGATATGGCATACAGTAGGAAAAATGTCTACTTCATAGACGGGTCCTTGCTTTCAAAGAAGCACTACTCATTGGATGGTGTTTACTTGAATTCAACGGGGAAAACTATAATAAGTAAACACATCAAAACCAAATATGAACAGTTTCTCAGTAAAAGGTCATCAAATTGTGCAGTCACAAATATCAGGTTTAAGCAGTTGTCTTCGGAAAATAAATCTTCCAAAATGACAATTAAATAAATAAAGTCCGACCTATTCTCTGACTCAGTTGATCATATTTTGGCTCACTCTGTTGGTGCTGATTTCAAGATGAGCAAGAGAATTGCTGTAAAATTTAAGAATAAATTCAATAACATCGATGAACTTTTGTCCCAGAAGATTGGAGTGGGTGGTTGTGCCTCAATAAATATACAGGGAAGAAACATTTTTTATCTTGTGACAAAGGAATGCACCTATGGAAAGCCATCATATGGAACACTGCAAAGCTCGTTAAGAAGTCTTATGGAGAAGTGCATTGAACTTAAAGTTACAATGCTAGCAATGCCGAGCATTGGATGTGGACTTGATGGACTTGATTGGAGAATTGTAAAGGACATGATATCTAGGATCTTTCAAGACCTTAACATATTGATTAGTATACATGAGTTCAATCCTGAAGGTTTTCCTCAATGGAAGATGGACATAGCTGATCAAAAAACCTTAAATCATCACCATCACTGGGGCAGCTGTCACTATCACAAGAAAATTTTTAACGGGTTGCAGCAGTTGAAGAGTTAATGATATGTCAATCAACTAATGCAGTGAGATTGACAAACCCGGTATATACAGCAGACTCAACCAACCACGTATTGTATACAGTAGATGCACCGGAATCAGCTGACCAGAACTGCATTCAAATGGATCCGACTCCCCTTCTTTCACCTTTCTTGGGATTTGGGACTCCAGATATAAATAAAGCTAAAGAAACTAAACAGAGATTATGTACAATTGTAAATAAAAAAAAAAAAAAAAAACCATAATGTAGTAATAAATAGGAAAAATTAAAAAAAACAGTAAATAGCAATGGTCAATATTTTTTAGGGGAACAAAAAAAAAACCAAATAATAATTGTATAAGCAGCTCTGATGTCATAGCTTATAATGGTAGGGACTTAACAGTTTTTCATCAGAATATCCAGCACTTAAGTAGTAGGATTGATTCTCTAATCATTACTATTGATGAACTTAAACCTGACATTGTTATTTTAACAGCTAGAGCACAAATTAGTTTTAGCCGAAATAGGTTTTTTTCAAATTGACCGGTTATAAGTTGGTAAGTTATTTTGTTAGGACTATAAATCAGGGAGGTGGTGTACTGATGCTAGTAGCAAATCATATTCATTATAAAAAAATAACTAATAATTTGATAGAGTGTTTGAATATAGACAAGGTTTTTGAATCCTGTATTACTAAAATCAAATTAGATAATGTAAAATTTATTGTAGCAGGTGTGTATAGAACTCCTTCAAGAAAGGTAGATTGCTTTTTGGAAAAATTAGATAGATTATTAAATACTTTACTAAGCGTCAATTGTAATGTCTGTGTTGGAGGAGATTTTAATATAGATGTTTTAGAGAATGATAGAAATAAGATTGATTTTGTTAACTTACTTGAAATACACAACATGTATTATACTGTAAACATACCAACCAGAGTAACTGACATTAGTGAATTTGCAATAGATAATTTTATTACTAGTATTGATAGGAAACATGTAAAGGTAATTTGCTTGATTACGGCTCTCTCTGGTCATGACGGCCAAATTTTTACATTGGTGAATTTTGATCAATCAAAAAAAGTCACAGCAACAGATTATAGGAATCAAAAAGAACATTTAAAAAAACAGAATTAAATAATTTCATAACAGATTTGGCAAATGAAAACTGGACTGAACTATATCAAACACCTATTGAAAATAAATTCTCTTTCTTTTATAATGTACTCAAGTATTTCTATGACAAAAATTTTCCCATAAAAAATGTACACACTAGAACTGCCAATAAAAAATGGATTGATAACGAGATTAAAAAAGAGAGAGAAAAACTAATAAATAACTTTAGGGATGGTAGGGTAAACAAAAATAAACTTATAAAGTGCAGCCTTAAAAAACAGAAAATGAATTATAGGAAATTAATAAACCAAAAGAAGAGAAACTTTTTTAATGATAAAATAAGTAAAGCTGAAAATATTCTAAAGGCAACTTGGCAATTGATTAACTCTGAACTTGGGAAATACAAAGACACTTTTCACCAACAAATTGAATTGAAACATGAAGGAAAATCAGTTACTGATCAATATGAGGTAGTAAACTTACTAAATAATTATTATGCTGACATGGTAGATAATTTAATAATTCCCTAAATAAATAATAACTTGAAAGCTAAAAAAATGCCACCTCACACTAAAAAACTGGATGGACCTAATTTTAGATTTAATACAATTTCTGAGGAACAGCTAATACAGGTAATCAGTTCTGTCAAAAGTAAGTGGTCCTCAGGCTATGATGGGATTCCCACTAAATTAATTAAAGATGCTAAATGAGCAATTCTCAAACCTCTCCATCATGTCATAAATTCTTGCCTTATTTCTGGAGTTTTCCCTTCTCAACTTAAGTCTCTAAAATAATTCCACTTTACAAAAAAGGAAGTAAAAAGGATCTATCAAATTACAGACCACTATCAAATTGCCCTCACTGTCCAAAATGTTTGAAAAGTGTATGCTAGTACAATTGGCTGATTACTTTGAAAATAATAACTTATTAGATAATCAACAGCACGGTTTTAGACAGAACAGATCTACCACTACTGCTATCCTTAGTTGAATATATAATTAATAATATACATAATGATGAACAAGTAATAACTGCATTTCTCGACTTAACCAAAGCTTTTGAAAGTGTGACACACTCTATTTTGTATGAAAAATTAAGTTCCTACGGAATCACTTGTAAAGAATTGGCTTTAATGAAATCTTACTTATCAGATAGACAGCAATATGTTGAAACCACACAAATAATTAAAAATAGAGTCATAAAAATAAAATCTAAAACTAGACTAATTAAATATTTATTGCCACAAGGATCTGTACTTGGGCCATTTTTATTCCTCTGTTATTACTTAACCAAAGCTTTTGAAAGTGTGACACACTCTATTTTGTATGAAAAATTAAGTTCCTACGGAATCACTGGTAAAGAATTGGCTTTAATGAAATCTTACTTATCAGATAGACAGCAATATGTTGAAACCACACAAATAATTAAAAATAGAGTCATAAAAGTAAAATCTTAAACTAGACTAATTAAATATTTATTGCCACAAGGATCTGTACTTGGGCCATTTTTATTCCTCTGTTATATATTACCACAATGCCTTGAAGAACTGAAAATTAGTAAAGAATTTCGGCTATTTGCTGATGACATAAATCTAACAGTCTCTGACAATAATATTGACAACTTTTTCCTGGAGTAGAATCAGCAATAAACATAGTAAAAAATGAACTAAACATATTAAACCTATTACTTAATGAAAATAAAGCCACTTTTGTAAATTTTCAAATTTTCTTGTAAGAATTCCAAAAACATGAATACAAATCAGCAAATTCCTATTACATTTCATGATAATACAACATTTTTAGGATTAGTAGTAGATAACAATCTCAATTAGTCTTTTCACATTGATAAACTATGTTCTAAATTAAGTTCTGGTATTTTTGCTATTAAAAGATTATCTCCAGCTTGTAATTTAATAACGCTTAAATATATTTATTTTGCATTGATCCACTCGCACATCTCATATGGTGTGGAAGTGTATGGGTCAACATCTTTCTGCAATATGAATAGAATCCTATCCCTCCAAAAAAGCCATAAGAATTATGTTAAATCTTGATTATGGTGCACAATGTAAAAATTACTTCACGGAAATGAGAATAGTGACAGTTTACAGTCTCTACATATATATAAAACCGTTTTGCACGTAAAAAATATTATTGGCACATTACCTAAAAATTATGAAAAACATAGCTATAATAGAAGAAATAAAAACAATTTACAAATAATTAAACATAGTAAGAAATATTTAAAAAGAAGCCAACTTATATTGGAATGCAGTTTTTAACCACATCCCAATATCGATAAAAAATGAAATAAATATGAAAAAGTTCAAAAAATTGTTAAAAACATTTTTTGTTGAAGCAGCCTTATACAATTTTAATGAATACTGGTCATAGACAAACTCATAACTTTGTACTTTATTAATATTTTAGTTTTAAGTAAAAATTGACACCATTCATATATACAATTGTATATTTGATGAATAAAGAATATTTTGAATTGAATTGAACTACCCTGACTGGAAGATGTTACAACTACCAAATATCTTGGTATTACACTAGATGACAGACTATCATGGACAGCACACATAGACTCCCTCTGCAGCAAATTAAGTACAGAACTATTCCTGATAAGGCGAATACAAAATTTATGTGACATGATGACAGCTAAAATAGCATATCACGCCCTGTTCGAATCACACCTAAAATACAGGATTGCTGTATGGGGGGCACTACAGCAGGAAATCTACAACGTATACTTGTCCTCCAAAAGCGAGCAGTCAGAATCCTATGTAATTTACAACCCAGAGAATCCTGCAGGGAAGCCTTCCAGGAGCTTAAGATCCTTACAATAATCAACTGGTACATTCTAGAAGCAATAACCCATGTCTACATCAAAATGCCTGAACTAGCAATCAATGGATTGCAAACCCACCAACACAACACCAGGCATGCTAACACCTTCTGCCTACCTCAACATAATCTCAGCTCTACAGAGAATAAGACCATTGGGGCTAAGATGTGGAATGCTCTGCCGGAAGAACTAAAGAAAACTGACAAACAGCTATTTGGACAGGGCCTGACCCTGAAGACCTGGTTACAAGTTCAACCCTTCTACACTCTTAATGCATTTTTTCACTTAACTTGACAAATTGTAATCTAGTTTCTAAGATGCATTTGTGACACTATACTTATCTTGATGATAATGTAATAAAGATATTTTACTTTGACTATGAAGATATTTTAAAATATCTTGTAGTTTAACTTACCTAATTCTTCTTCTTCAGCCAATTTCAGCTCTAGCTTTTCAAGATTTGCTCGTTCTTCCATTTTTAATCTTTGCTCTTCCTCTTCATAAAGCTTGCGGCCTTTAATTTGATTCTGAAGGATATCACTTACCTCTTGCATTTTATTTAATCGTTTTCTTTCTTCATCTTTTTCATAAGCCACCTATAACAGTATACATTTCAGTTTCCAAACCTGACAAAAATGAGAACAAGAACATAAACAAACGTGCTTCATTTATTTTAAAAATTTTATACATTTTGCTATCTTTATTTTTTACTCGATAACCTTATTTATGACTTATATCAGTTTTGAAGTCAATTTCAGTAATAGCATTGATGTGAGTATTAGACATGTAAATAAATAAAAATATATACTGCTTTATATAGAAGTGTATAACTAAACCTATGTGAAATAATACAAATACATTCAACCTAACGAAAAAACGTACACATTTCCTCAATACACATACTCTCTCAAGATACGCAAAGAAAACAAAATTTAATAGTAATAAACAATAATATTTGCACACTCCTTGCACCTAGGGCGAAAGCACAAAGCATATATATCATACACACCAACCAAAACACACACACACACACATTCATACCTCATATGCACACACTCATACCTCACCACTCACTCTCAACAAATTTATTAACAAATAAATTTGAAGTTATTGTATATTTCTACACAACATGTTTCGGTATTTTTCTTATTTTTTTTTTTTTTAACTTCACTTGCTAGTTCACATAACCTACACTCCTGTGCGTGAAATTTATTCTACAAGTGAAGTGCTGACCTTAGCTAAGTTGAAAATAAACCTTGGATTCCATAGTTTGAAAAAGCCTTAACTTCTGAGGTATCACATTGGCAAATAATATTAGAATACCATCTTCAGTTGAAATATAAAAAATATTTTGTTTAGGATAACTGTTAAGTAAAATAAAAATAAAAAGAATAAATCAATACAGTTCTGTTTTGTCACTATTATAGTTCATTATTCATTATTTAAGTTGCTGGTCGTAGCGATATGGACGAATATTTGGAGCGAATCAATTGATGAGTGGAGATGAACGAGTGTAGTCATTGTAACTAACTAACCTTTACCGTTCCTTAGAAAAAGCTGTTTATTAATAGCATATCAGCCAGGGCAACTAAGGAACCTACAGCTTTATGTGGGATCTGAACTATGTAGTATTTGTCTAATTTTCAGCTAACTGAAAAGCCTGATACTCAATCCTCTTCCCTAAACAACATGTAGACCCAAACTACCTCACTGCGTGAACACCCCCATACTTCTCAAGTAGTGCCCAGGTTGATGGCAACCAATGAGCGGACGTTGTTAGTATTAAGAGGACTGAGTAGAGAACTCATCACCTACAATCTCCACAAAACGTTGACCCCAAGTAGCTGGGTTATTGCACTGTGCCACTCAACCTGACAAAAATTTAAAAATGTAATTCAATTTCTAAACATATTTGACAAAATAGTATTGTATTTATTTATTCTTTGTTTCTTTTTCTTTATTTTTTTTATGTTTTGTTTATGATATTTTCATTTTACAGTACAGTTATAAACTTAATATTTTTGATATTTCAACTGAAGATAGTATTCTAATAACTTACATGTCAAAATATGTCATGAAAAATAAATAATAACTTCAAATTTGAACTGTTGATAGGTTACTCTTATTATTTTCACTATTTTTGCCAGAGCAAAAGACAAATTGACAAGCAGTTGTCTGCCTAACTACTTAGTTTAGTTACCATTGTACTACTAAATAATGATTTGTTAGATAAGACAGATTATTCAGTATAAAAACTAATAAATGGTCAAAATCTCAATATAGTAGTAGCGCCAGTTGCAGGCTTATTTGGTATAAGTCACATGTTGGAAGATGGCTGCGACTGCACAAATCTTGAAAGCACAAGTGCTCTCGACAACTTGTCAGCACCGTTTTGCGGAGACTGTAGGCGATAGGTTCTATGCTCAGTCCTCTAACACCGGCACAGCATCCACTCAGAGGTTACCATCGACGTGGACACTACTAGAGACGTGTGGGATGTCTGTGTTTGATGGTAGTCAAGGTTCAGATGTTGTGTAGGGAAGAGAACTGAGTGTCAGGCTTGTCAGTTAGCTGAAAATCAGACCACCACTACGTGGTTCGGATTCCATATAAAGTTGTAGGTCCCTTAGTTCTTTGGCTATTGGGCTATTAATGAATAGCTCTTTCTGAGAAACAGTTGACCTTAGTAAGAATGACTAGACTCGTCATATTCATTCGCCCCTCATATTCGCCCATATCTCTACGATAGGCATCTTACTGATGAATAATACCTGTCAGTAGTTGTATTACTCCTCCCCTTCTGTGTTCCATTCAGCAAGAAAAAATTCAGCTTCTCCCTTGCTATCACAAACTGGTTTACTCAATTAAAAACATTTTCATTTAATGAATAAATATGCACTAACGCATTAATATGTGTATGCAGTATGTAGAAAAAATTTATCCTATATACTGATAGCAATTTTTTTATTAAAAAAATTATCAACAATAAAGATGGTTTTTCTAATGCTAATTTAAATATTTTTAAGGACTGAAATCGAAAAAATGTATATCAGCGTTGGAGATAGTATAGGTAAAATGGTCAGCGTTGAATATGGTGTACTGAATCATGTATATTGTGTAAATGACAATATCTATTGCACAAACTACTGATCATACTAATCAAAGTAAAACTGTATGTTTGAGAGTTACCTAGACAATTTATATTTTATACCTAAAAACCTAAAAGTTTGGAACCTATCCAATTTTATTATTTTTTTTACTTTTATAACAATACAATAAATATTTTTTATGAATGATTCACTTTATGAGCCTTGATGTATATACTTTTTTATCGCTAATGCTTCAAACACTTTAAGCCCTTCATATTTTAAAACATAAATATGTTTAAAGACCACTTACCATCAGTGCATAATTTTTCTGCACAATTTCATGCCACATTTTATCCAACTCCAAATTGGCCTCTCTACGCTTTTTATTATCCTCAATTTGTTTGGCCAGGACTTCTCGAACTTCTTTGGTATTGAGAGCTTCTCTGAAAGTACGAAGTTCCTCACAGCGACTCCTGTGCATCATAATCCAAGTATAAATTACTGATCATTTGTCAAACATTAAATATGTACACTGAAACAACGCACTTGAGCGGACTGAAATTTCAATAATAATACATATTTTGTTATAACTTCACTTACCAGTTTACATGGGTCTGCAGGCCTGTATGTGAATTTTACTAAATAAGTGAAGTAACAACCTCAGTTGGGGATTCGAACCTTGGGACGGCCTCCCAGCCTTAGCCACTGAGCCACCATGCCGACATAGTGTAACATATGCCGACATAGTTTAGAAAATGCCTGTGGTGTTGAAAATTTGTGAGATTTGGTGTATTTTGTGTTTGTGACTACTATTCTGATGTTAGTGAACTTGTCTTTTAAGGTAAGTTTGCTGATGTCCTATCTCTCTAATACACTAATTCCTGGCCTAGTGCCCTTTAACCTAACCTAAAATAGTTTAACATATAAGATTACAGGATCTGTTTAGGTGTAGTAAGAATTATAAAATAAAATTTGAAGAAAAAAAATTAACTTTTGAAGGTTGACATTTTGTTTAAGATGGATCACAATAAAAGCATGGAATTTTGTTTCACTGAATCATAAAGTTTTACCATTTTCGACTAATTACCTTTTAGCAAATTTTATTAGACCACGCAAGACGAACTCGTGGCACTTTCCATTTATGGCAGAAGTGTTTACCGCTCGACTGTTAACTTATTTCTCTGAGGGTTGATCTTTTGAGGAATTTGGAAAAGATTCACACATAGTATCCAGAGAGCTTCTTGTTAAAAACTTCCCTGTTGTAAACCTCTTAAAATAAAGTAGAACCATATAAAATTTACATATGTAATCAATCATTGCTAATATAACGTTCATTTTTGGTGTTTTGACAAAAAATTGATTTAAAAAGCAAACCGTTTGCATTTTCTAAACAGTGTGTGAAAAATAAGTGTTTTTCCAAAATTTTTCTTTAAATTTATTGTAAGAAGAACTACCTTTACTTACATATACTGCTGCATTCTTTTTTCTGCAGCCAGAGCAGCATCCTCAGCTTGTTGTTTTAATTTATACTCTAAAACTTTCCTTTTTTGTTCCTCAAAACGTGATTCAGAAACTTTTTGTGCTCTTGTCACACATTCCCTCAAGTATTCTTGCTCTTCTTTGTACAACAAGTCACGTAACCTATAATATTATAGATTTATTACAATAAAAAAATGTATGGTTGATTAGTTTGATGTTTTGCTTAACAATGAATATATGAGCTTCTTAATTAATTACAATGTTAATTAGTTTAATTAATTAATTAATTAGCTACATACTTTTAACTCTTTATTTTTTTAAGTTAGATTGAGGGAGTAACTTTGTAAAACACCTGGAAAGTTGTTGGAAGAACCCTCATTCTTTGTGCTATTTGTATCACATTTCAGTTTTTGTTTTAAGATGAACATATCCTAAAATATTTATAGATTTAAAATATGATATTAAAATTTTCACCTAAATTATAAGAATAAGAGGTGCAAAGGAATCTTCAAGAAAATTAAATTACACGTTTCTATTTTTCCTGTTTTGTGAAGGGTTCACAGCCAAAATGAACCAAGTTCATTTTTTATTTATTTTCAGTTAAGCGTCATTTTGGACAAGTAAACACATTCTCAATGTCTTTAACTCAGTGTAGTAATGAACCAAGTCCATAGTTCATTATTATATCCCTATAATGTGTTAGTCTGTTGTTGCTATGACAACCTGACTGCTAGTGTATCAGTGCAAAAGACGAACCAAGTCCACTTGGACCATTGTTAGTCGTTTGCACATGCTTGGAAACCTCGTCTTTCTAGTTGTGTACACTGTTTACTCACATTTTTTGCGTTTAATCATTGTATTCTGTTACATATAACACCTACTTATTGTAACTTGTCGTACTTATTATAACTTGAGGATTATTGTAAGCAGAAGGTATTAGTCAAAACCTCATCCACTATCAGATCAAGGCCACATGATGGTTCTGGTCGAGCAAAAGCTTGTGTCTTCCATTATAATATTCAGGATTGCAATGATAATATCCTGCAAGAAGTTTACAAGAATCATTTCTTAGGTATTTTTCAAATTAGCTGGGGGATACTGTACAGATGTATTACTAATGAAGAATCGTTAGCGGTAATTTATGGAAGAGGTGAACATGTATCTGTAAACAAAATTTATGATACTGGTGTAATCCAACATATTAAATATTTCCTATACTATCAGAGCCATTACACCAGGAAAGACAATATCAATAAAAGCTATTTAAACTCGGACCTGAACATTATAAATATGTATACAGCTTTTCTTTGCACATTTTCGAAGACAACACTGTGTACATGTACACCTTTGATGAAACAGAGGATGGAAGAGGATCTCAAGACGTCTCAAGTTGTATTGTCAAACATTTAAAAGAAAAAGCTGCTGGTTTTAAGTATATTGTCCTATTTTTAGATAGTTCTGAGGGACAAAACTGCAACATTAAATTAGCTCTGTCCAATGAAACTTGACAATGCACAGACATGGAAATTCAAATCATTGACGTAAAGTACATGGTGGCCACTTCTTTCTACCTATTGACATGGACTTCGGTATTTTTTAAAGGCCAGCCGTCATGCACGATATATTTTTACCCTGATGATCATCAAATCATTGGTTTGATGTCATCAAAAAAGCTAAAATGTCATCACTTTTGAAGTCGTTCCTATGAAGATATGTGAATTGTTAAGTACATTGTCTCTAGAAGAGGTGGTAGAAAACCGGAAAACGCCAACAGATGGATCTGCAGTAGAGTTGGTTTCAGATACAGTGGCTAAAATTTGAGAGTAACAAACCATTCCCCATCATGTTCAAGCACTCTTTCAATGAACTTGTTGACTTCAAAGAATTATATTTTAAACAAAGAGTTGAAAGGGTAAAAAGAAAAGAAAAAATGCTAGGCTTTTGAGTTCACTTGTATCAGTCAACCAGCCGCAGTTGTATCTACATAGACGACCGGTAACAGCTTCAAAAAAGAAAGATATGTTGGATCTCTTGCCATACGTTCCTCCAGAACACCACTGGTACTTCAAGAACTTGCCATTTAATTAGCTTATGAACATTTTTAAGATTTTGTAAATGACGTAATTTTGTTCCATGTATGACTTAATATACTAAACTATTTGTTTTATTCATCCAATAGAAAATAATTTTATTAGTTTTGGACTTAGTTTATTCTTCTAAGAATCTTTGTAAGACTTTTTGTCAGTGCTAAAGTGAACCAAGTCCAGCAAATTTTTTCCCCTAAGCCCAGTACACACTTGACATTAAAAAAAAATAATTTGCTGCCTTATGACAATATTTAAGTTAAGATGAGTACTATAATAAAGTGACTTTTAAAAATTTCAAAATCAATAAATAAAAAACTTACAGAACATTAACTTTTAGGTCAATTTTCTCAAAACTTAGTAAAGTGGACTTGGCTCATTTCTGTTTTGAACCCTCCAAGTATGGTTTGTTTAAGTGTTTCTTCTTTCTTTATTACTATGTTATCAAATTTGTTGTATCATTTCTATAACTTTGAGTTGTGCACAATTTCAGGGCTTTCTTTAAGTCTCCTGATCTGACTATATTAAATTAATTTTTTTTTAATGGAGACAATAATATTCACAAAGGCCTTGTAACTCCTCTATCATAAAAAAACTGCAGCAATAATTGTAGTTACGTTGTAAAAAAAGAATCAATCTAAAGTATTGTATAGGACTGCTCATCTTAAAAATCAGCCAATTATAGTAGACCAACACCTACTTTGAGGCGGAAAACGCAGTCGACCACGCTAATAGCCCACCTTTTGAAGCCATTGTCACTTGTAAGCTGGGTCGGGAGGCCGGCGGGCAGCCAATTAGTCACATGTATTGCTCCGAGTACCGATACGATTTTTTCCAGATTCAATTTTATGGAAATATAAGTCATGTTACGTTATTCATCGCGGCCTGCTGTTAATCGTGATATAAAATTTGACGCAAATCGGTGAAAATTGAGTGGTTAAAATGCACTTGCTTAATGTGTTTGAAATAGCAATAAGGATTTAATTTAATAATACTACATAAATAAAACTAGAGTCATGTATTTACAAAAGAAAAAAAACATTACACAGTCATGAACATACGAACCAAGAACATTGAAAATTAAAAAAGAGTGCTTAAATGGAACTATAATTCTTCTTATAATTCTTAAGTATTGTAGTAATATTAAACGAAACCTGTTCGATTTACTACGAGGATGCGACGAGAATTAAAAATTATGGTTTTGGATGGAAAGTTTACCTTTGATTACTAAATTAACTCAAATCTTTCATGCTTAGTATGATCGATGCACCACGGTCATTACTGGTTCTGCATCATTAGCAAAGGGATGGACGTGATTCATACTTCCCTTCGGTTCTGGCCGTCCCAACATCCGGCCTTAATTATGTATTCTGGGAATACATAAGTTACTAATATTCTACTGAGGTAACTGTTTAGTCGCTGTGGTCAGTTTATGTTTGCGGGTTATTCGGTGAAGAATCAAATTTGTGAGTGCAATGGCAGAAGTTAGGGCTTCGTCTCCGGAGAAGTATATCACCTCTAAGAGTAAACAGGCATACACCAGTGCCGAAAGACGTCTTATTTTACAAGTTTACGGTGTCTTACGAACAGAAAATCCGGGAATGTCGAAGAGAGATGTGGCGGAAAGAGCAGGCGTGTTGACAGGATCGAGCAGAGCGACTGTGGAGCGGCTAAGAAAAGAAGCGAACGACGGCCCTGTTGTGACACCCAGAAAGAAACGTCCTCGTCAAGTAAGCAAACGAACAAGGATGGCGATTTTCGACGATTTCCAAAAGAATAGTATCAAAAGAAAAGTTCATTCGCTACTAAGGCAAAACATACCACCTACAGTAAAAAAAGTCAATGCAATGATCAATGATGACCCCGAGCTTCCAAATATGTGCCAAGAAACCACGAGAAAACTGATGATCGATCTAGGTTTTAAGTACGAAAAAAGAAATCGCCGGGCCATACTGATTGAACGGCAAGATATAATACTTTGGCGGTGAAGATATCTAATGAAAATTAAGAAATTTAGAGAAGAGGGAAAGAAGATTTTTTATTTGGATGAAACGTGGTGCAACGCTGGACACACAGTGAAGAAAGCATGGACGCCCAGTTACATAAAGTCGGCAAAGCAAGCGTTCATTAATGGAGAAACAACTGGCCTGCACAATCTTCCTGGGAGAGGTGGACGCCATATTGTTGTGCACATAGGCAGTGAGACGGGGTTTTTGAATTACCCAAACGATCCATCAGAAACAAACGACGCTCGATGGATTTTTAGGGCAAAAAAGACAGCGAAGATGAGCAATGCGACACATCACGACGAAATGAATGCGGCTACCTTTGAAGAGTGGTTTTCCGGAATCATGCACTTACTTCCACCAGATAGCGTAATTGTAATGGATAACGCGTCTTATCATAGTGAGACATTAAAAAAACTTCCAAACATGAGCTGGAACAAACTCAAGATTCAACAGTGGCTGACAGAAAACGGCGTGGAATACAATCAAAAAGATGTCAAGGCAGAACTACTCGACCGTATCCCAGCGCATTTTAAAATGGAAGCCAAGACGTATAAAGTCGACAAAATCGCCGAAGAACATGGTCACACGGTACTCCGTCTCCCACCTTATCACTGTGACCTAAACCCGATAGAGTTGGTATGGGCCCAAGTCAAAAATGCTGTTGCCATGACCAATACTGACTACAATATGTCTTCAGTTGAAGAGGATCTACATAAGGCGATAAACAACGTCACTGCCGAGAACTGGAAAAAGTGTGTCGAACATGTGAAGAAAATTGAGGCATATATGTGGGATCTTGATGGAATAAGCGACGAAGTGCAGGATAGGATTGTTGTGATGGACGCTGGAAACAGTGATGACACCGAGGAAGAATCCTGGAGCAGTGACGAAGTCAGTGATGGCAAGTCGAATGACGAGTTGGCTTTTCCTCTTTGAAGTAAGCTATTATTCTTTAATTTCATAAATAAATATTAAGGATTTACCGTTACAAAGAAAAATAAGTATCAACAATAGATTTGACTTTGAAATACAAACTTTTTGTTTCTAAATACATGCATTTAGTTATTATTCAGCTGTTAAAGTAATTAACTTTAATCGTTAACACCAATTTTTTTTATTTTTAACATTGAATTTTGTAACTAGTTTATATCTATATTAGGGCTATACAAATAAAGCTCTGACGTAAATAAGGGTACGTTTAGGATAGTTTAGGATTGCCCGAGCGTGTAAACAAAATTTAAATCGCCTAAAATGACTCAATATTTTACTTCTAATATGGCAGTTAAATGGTTTACTTTATTCGGCTGCTTATTATTATCTGTCAGTGTACATAATTTGCTTTGCTTTGTTTAAATGTTTAAAAATGTTATCCATTCATTTTATTTTTGTTATTTTGTTATTAATTATGTTTATTGGACCTTTTTGGTAATGTAAATAGATGTAAAATACTTCTATAGAGTCTAATTATTGTCTTCCTTTGTACTAAAATTGTTAGATATTTTTCATGTTTGTGAATTTTAAAATGACACATTACGTTTTCCTTGTATTTCGTTCTTAAGACTTGTGTATTTTGATCTTAGCTAGTTTGTTAATGGCTGTGCAATGTTTTTTTTATTTTGTAAATACAGTTTAAATAGGTTTAATTTAACATTATTACAATACTGATCAGTTATTAATTCCATTAAGCGATATTTTTTAATTGTAAATTTTCTTGGTTTGTTTGTTTATGACTGTGTAATGTTTTTTTCTTTTGTAAATACATGATTCTAGTTTTATTTATGTAGTATTATTAAATTAAATCCTTATTACTGTTTCAAACACATTAAGTAAGTGCATTTTAACCACTCAATTTTCACCGATTTGCGCCAAATTTTATATCACGATTAACAGCAGGCCGCGATGAATAACGTAACATGACTTATATTTCCATAAAATTGAATCTGGAAAAAAATCGTATCGGTACTCGGAGCAATACGTGTGACTAATTGGCTGCCCGCCGGCCTCCCGACCCAGCTTACGGGTGACAATGGCTTCGAAAGGTGGGCTATTAGCGCGGTCGACTGCGTTTTCCGCCTCAAAGTAGGTGTTGGTCTACTATAAACTGCATTACATAGAAAATGTTGCCTTGTACAATCTGCCTTCAAGAATCATAGTTCTGTTTTATTTTACATATTAGCTATATTTTACATGAAACTGGGAATACACAAAAATATTTATTAATAATCTTTGTAAAGTGTATTTCCTCTAAAACTATAAAATTTAAATTCAAGAGCAGGATTTGAAGTTTTAATTTGTTATTGATTAGATCTATTACTAGATGATTAGACAAATTAAGGACAATTCTACTCTATTATAATCTATGTTAATTTGTTCATTAAAAATAACATTCATTTAGAATACCTGTCCCTTTTACAATTCAATTCTTCCTCAACAGCTTTAAGCCTTTCATTTATCCTGTTTCGAATGTTTGCTTCATAATTCTTTTTGTCAGTCCGAATATGAAATTTGCTCATTACTATATCCTTCATATTCTGTTTCTTGATTTGTTCTTCATCCTTTGATGATTCCTTTGCCATTCGCTGCTGGATGGCCAAAAGCCTATCATGTGCGTTTGACTGTCTGGCAATCTATAACAACATTAATATAAATAAATAATAGCCAAGAATTGTTCAGTAATAATTAATTACCAATTTGAATCCAAACTAGTCCTAATATAGTTTTAATATTTGAACTAATATTTACATGACCTATACATAATATATTAACTTGTCATGTGTCGGTTATTTCACTTATTTATATGTTATATTATCTTTTAATGCCTTTTCAACTATTTATATATGTCCTATTTATGCCATATTAAACTAAAAGATTACAGCCATTTCAAAGAATTAAAAAAGTGTGTTCTTCTTCTTTACTATAAAACCAGAATTTGTCGTAGTTAAGGGACTAAGGCATTGACTTGCCACGCAGCTGGCAGGTTTGGTTTCCGATGTGACCCTGTTCTGCTCCAGTGATTTGGAAGTCATGTTAAGCCGGTGGTCCTCAGGTTAAGTGTTAGAGAGGGCTTATTAGCTCTAACTTTGCCTGGTAAAATAAGACATTCTTTAGCTTTTGCAGTAAATAGTTGCAAAACAGGTGTTGTTCCGTGCAACACCGGGCGAGCCGGTGGCCAAGTGGTCTAAGGCATCAGGACTTTGAGCTTGGGTTAGAGATAGCGCTGGTTCGAATCCGGCCTAGACTGGAAGTATTTTTCAGTAATATTCACCTTCTACCGTACTGGTTCGCCCCCTTACTCTGTCTGATAAGTTCCTCACACAGATCAATAGTCTATGAGGGATGGACAGAGTAAGGTTAAGGAGTAGATCGGCCTCTCCTTAAAAAAAACTATGATCACGTCAACTTCCACCCTAAGCTGGCCCATTTATTTAAGGTAGGCCCTACACCACAGACCAGTGCCTCTGTAAAGCTGCATGGTAAAAGATACTGGCAACAACTTGACTCAAACTCACAATCCTTGATGTTGCAAGTAGCCACAGTGGAACTTTTTAGTCCACTTCTCCATTTCAATACCAGCGTATGGTGCATTTGTTCACTAATACAAAGTGTGCACTCCCAAGCTATACTTGGGGTTGGGTTCCAAAGTGTGGATAGTTCCAAATAAAACTAAATTATGTATAAGTGGTTTCAAATGTGTAAGTTGACTAAATGTTAAAATCTAGATTGGCTATTGTTTTAGAAGAAAAAGGTTAACAATATAACTTTAACATAACAACTGTTTTCAGTGTAGTGTCTCAAACGGTTCTTCGAGTTCAAATTAAGTTGTTAAAAATCATAACCATGACTTTTTATACCTTATGAGCATCTTCAATTTGTCCTATATTAGTGCCATTTTTACACAAAACAGTTCGGAATTGACACTAATCGTTGATTTCTGGTAAGTTACTTTGATGAAAGGATTAAAAAAAAAAATTAGTATATTATTTTGTGTGCCTTGAAGACAATTAAGATTTGATATTGCTAAATAGATTCATTAACTAACATTATATCTGAAGGTAATCAAATTAAAGAAAGAAAGAAAAAATTAAATAATGATATCACAAGTATTAAATGCTGAGATTGGAAATTTAAAATACAAAATGTGAACACATAGAAATTAATTTAGATAGTAACTAAATATTACGATGAAAAGTACAGAATGTGAATACAATGGTAGTTATAAAAAGTAATATACTGAAACAAAAATAGTAACTAATAACATCAAATAATAATTTGTACATTGCACGGTTAAATATTACAAAGACATTAAACTAACTTAAGTTTACACAATTAAAAACTTGAATGATACTCTTGCGACCCCTTATCGCTGAGTCCATCATCAGCGCAATAAAATTGACAACCCCACATTGTTCAAAAGAGATGATCCTTAAATTCTTAAAACTTTTAAGAACTGTTAACTAAGTTTAATTGGTCAGTAACGTAGTTAGTTACAGGTCCTCAGTTCGATCCCAATGAGAGTTGTAACAAATTTTGAAATGGATCAGCTGATAACCACCGGGTGTTCATTTGTCATTGGGATATTAATTAACCACACTTTCTACGGAATAGTCAGCCTTAGTTTGTAACATTGACTACATTTGCATATGTACACTAATCACACTCATTTGAAGTCTATATTTGCCCATATCTATACAGTCGGCTTAAGAATAAGTGAGATTGGCTCATACTAAAAAATCCCCTACTATCCTAGTGACTGGGGCTACAGTTTACTTTGAAAACAGAACTTTCAATTTTTTTTAAATCTGGACTTTCAAGATGACATTCGAGTTGTATTCAGCGAGATAATCATTTGTTCAGTATCCACTTCAATAAAGAGATCACAATTTATAGCCACCTATCTTCCAAACGGCTGTGGAGTTGGAAACTCCATGGAAACTGTCATATTGTATTGGGTGATAGGACAGTTTTGGAGAATCCCAAGCAATTGTCAGAGGAGATCAACAACTACCTTATCAGTGTACAAAGTACAGATGATAACACTGACTTGGTTGGCAGAGTTTGTAATTTGACGAATTATCAGACCAATAATTCATTCTTTGTTGCTCCTACTGACTCTGCCGAAGTCACAAACATAATTAAAAGTCTTAAATATAACAAATCAACTGGCCACGATGGATTTTCTGTAGAGATGCTCAAGCATATTTACAGTGAAATAGCTCACGTTTTAGCCTACATAATTAACTTAAGTTTTGAAACTGGTATTTTTCCAGAGTCACACAAAAATTTCATTGTTGTATCTCTATTTAAAAAATAATTTGTTAGAAATTGAAAATATAAGACCAATTAGCTTGTTACCTGTTTTTTCTAAAATAATGGAGAAATGTATGAAAGTTAGATTAGTAAATTACCTGAGTTTTATAAACTTCCAGAATAAATCCCAGTTTGGTTTCACAAAAAATAAATCTACAGAAGATGCGTTAATAAACTTTTCAAGCTTAATATATGAATACATAAGTAATAGCAGAAAAACGACTGCAGTATTTGTTGACTTTAAAAAAGCATTTGACCTTGTGAATCATACTATTTTACTTAATAAAATGGAAAGTGCAGTTGTAAGAGGCGTTGCATTGAAATGGTTTGGAAACTTTCTTGTAGGACGGACCCAATCAGTTAAAATTCATAATCAATCAAGCACTTCATTATTAGTAAGAGCCGAAGTCCCTCAGGGCTCCGTGCTCTCTGCAAATCTATTTTTAATCAACAAATAAATCTAACGACCTGTTAGATCAACATTTCACATGTTCAGTTAAAGCGTTTGCTGATGACATTGCACTTGTATCCTGGAACAAAAATGAATTAAATCTCCAAATGAGTATTAACGATGATTTGAACATTTTGCGGTCATGGTGCTTCAAGAATAAAATGCATGTTAATGTAAAAAAAAAACTAAATATGTTAATTTTTACATGACTGGCTTTAGATTCGCAAACCCTAGAGGTTATCATAAATTTGATTGTGAAGGTGAGTCGTGTGGCTATAGTGCTGTTGAGCAAGCCCCCATCTTTAAATATGTAGGGTTAACTTTACACAGTAAAATGTCCTGGAAAAAGCATATTTGTGATTCAAAAAATAAAACTAGATTTAATTTAAGAAAATTTTACTTTCTTAGAAACTTTTGTGATGTAAATTTACTGCGAACTCTGTACTATGGTCTGATTCATTCAAGGATACAATACGGCATTATTTGTTGGGGGAGAACTTGTAAAACAACAATAAATACTATTAGAACAATTCAAAATAAATTTATTCGAATAATCCTGAAAGCAAATGAAAGAGACTCTCCTTTACCTTTATTCTATTTATTAAAAATATTACCCATCCAACATTTATTCATCTATAAAACATTAAAATTATTTTATATACGAAGTGGCAATAGAGGCTCAACCAGAATTCATCACGATAAGAGAAGTAACAAGAATAGATTATTTATTAAACCCAAAGTAAACAAAATGTTCTTCAAACAATCTTTTAATTACTTAGGCCCAAATTATTTCAATAAATTACAATTATACATTAAAGAAAACAACAGCAATAAGGAATTTTGCCACAAGCTAAAGAACTGGTTATACGCTATACATGACACAAGTTGTCTGAGCAAGGCCTTAACTTAGAGTAAATTATAGAAATTATTGGTTTATGAACTGTAAAATATTAATTATCAAGTACTGTTATTTTAGTAGTAGTTTGAATTTAATGAACGGTACAGAATGCCTTTCTAATTATATACAAGACTGTAATACTTAAAAGAAACTGGAATGAGTTATTTGTTAATTTATTTTATTATTATTATTTTTGGTCACTAACCACATTACTCGAAACAGTGGTTAGTATTATTCAATTAAGTTTTATGTTCATTTAATTGTCAAGATGTTGTGAATAAAGATCATTATTCATTATTCAAATTCAGTTCACTTGAATATATCTCTATATTTTAAGAAAATATTCCCACAAAAAAATATATGTCCTATGATCTCCTTTGCTCTACATATTGAATTATTCACAGCAGTTCTTTTACTCAACTCAACTTGACCTAAGACAACCAAACTTGTTATTGCTATTCTATTAAAATTCATTATTTATATACAATATAACAATATTAATATTGTTAACTGAGTACTCACCATGCCATGAGAGTAAGGCTGTGAGCCAGCAATGACTCTGCCTTTGAAATCTTTTCTTTCTCCATTACAAATATGACCACAAAAATCTCCACTCATCTTGAACAGCTTCAATCCAATATTATTATTTTACTAACCTATTGTGACATACAACAAAATGGTAAGTACAAATGTTACTGATCACACCAATATTAAATCTTACAAATTTGTTGGAATTTATTTTATATAATTTTGGAATGTTTAGAAAAATAATAAAATAGTTACCACTCTACTCCATGTAGGTAATTAATTGATAAACTATAGTTTGATTTAACTTAATTGATAAATAAAATATCACACAGTAATTGTTTTTATGAAAATGGCAGTTGGTCATACCTCTTTCTAAATAATTATTTGCTCACATGTTGCTTATATTTATTTCAGTACAGTTATTTAAACATATTTTTGCCATCTGACAACAAGTAGATAGTAAAAAGTTTAAGCTATTATAGTAATAAAAAGACATAAAAAATTAATAGTATAATCAGTTGGTGATTTATTAATAAGTTGACATTTTATAGTATATAAAAAAACTTGATAGTCTCACTTTATTTGGAAGACTAGTTGTTGACTCTCCATAACAACAGATGACAAGCTCTGATTGTTCAATGGGTGGGGTTTCCAGTGACTAAATCAATACAGTAGATGAAGACTAAAACATAGTTTATTTAATTTAATTGTTTATAGTATAATTATTTTTTATAATAACAGGGCTATATGATACAATTATCTCATAGAAACAACCTTCATAATGGGATGGTTAAACCATTGATTTTACTATATAAAGAGATACTCTATCCATATGGGAGAGTTGTGGTAAGGCCCCAAAACTGTTTTGAGGCCCCACGCTGCGCTGCGCATAGCCCTATTTCCTCTCCCTCCCTCACCCTCCCTCTCCCTCCCCCCCTCCCTCCCAACCCTCCCTCCCTCTTGTTTCCTTTACTTCATTCTGAAGACTTTTATCTGGGTTCTTGTTTTATGTTTGTTATCATCTCTTTAAAATAATATTTATACTGAGTTGGTACAATCT
>JAQJVL010007524.1:0-23631 GCA_035578905.1 Stictocephala bisonia
TATGCTTACTAACATGACATATAAACTGTTATTAGTGACAACAGCCCACCATTGAACAAGATATGTTCATTGTACAATCCAAAGAAAAGACATTTTTACATCATAATTGAGTGTGCTAATGGTATATCATGTACCAAACTATAATTTCATTTTAAAAATTTAATTTTGTTTTTAAATTTATCAAAATTTAAAAATCAATAAAGCACTTAAACGTACACAACAAACAACCTACCTGCAAAAGTTTCATGTTCTCTTTAGCTAAACTTTCTAGTTGTGAGTGCAGACTTTCATTCTCACTTTTAAGAACAGACAATTTCACTATGTAGAACTGCAACATTTCCTGTTCACTTTCACTCATATCAAATGATATATCAATGCCATTTTTTTCTAGGTGAATTTTTTTTATAAATGTGCGACGTCTCTTTGATTGTAGAGTAGCCACTTTACTATCTGAGGGCTTTAAAGGTGGTTGATCTTTCTGCTGAGATGGTAAGTTGTTTCTATTTCTTTTCATTAAATACCTTTTTCTTAGGTATGCAACACGTGCTCTCGTTCGATTTCTAGGAACCCCCTTTCTTTTGTTATTAAATTTCTGTTGGTTGTCATCACTATCAGGATTTGTTTTCAGTATAGAGGATGCTTCTGTAGAATTGTCAGTAAATTCAGCTTGTTGTGCAGGAGCTACCTCCATGGGAGTAGAGCCTGAATCTGCCATTAATATTTCACGATAAATGATCTAAAAAGATTTCCACAGTTAATTTTATTGAAATATTTTTCAGCTATATGTAAGTATATAAAATTTCAACACTTCTTAAAGAAAGAAAACAATTTGTTGATACAAATTATTTGGAGAGGATGATTATATCAGAAGTGATATTTCAAAAGGGACCAGCTCCATTCACGTTGAATCCTAATCCAAAACAATTCATTTAGACCTATTAAGAATAAATAATGATAATTTTACTCCTACCTGATAATACCGCTCTTAAAGTACTCTTTGAGTACAAAAATTGCACATTATAAATGGACACTACACATCTGTTGGTTTGAATCTATTTAAGACTGGAAATAAAGAGCATCAAAATGTTGCACATTACTACGCAGTTCAATCAGCAAGACACATTCCTTATTACTTAAATTGATCAAAATTATATTATAGTCTCGTTTAAAAAAACAGCATGGACAAGCAAATACTTAGATAATGTGTTAGTAAAGCTTATATTTGTTGGAAAAAGCAGCTGGCATAACAAAAAACTGAAGCTATGGATAGGCTGGGCGGTTACAAGACTGAAAATATAAACTATTTTTTATTACTTAGACTCTCAATCCATCACACAATTCTTTGACATAACAAAGATAAACAAGATTTCAGATTTCATTTCTTTATTTACATATACTTTGAGTACAGTAATGTCGTCAAAATATTCTTAATAACTAATTAATATACAATCCATAGTTAAAAATTAGAATTCTTAGTCTGAATTCTACAAGTCTGAATTCTATACAAGTTGTCAAATGTTAACAAATAAGACTTAAAAAATTAAACTAAAACAGAAATGCATACAATAACAATACAATTTTTAAGCTGTTGATACAGTTTTAAAAACACTTGGAGAGTTTTACGTCAGTTAAATGAAATAAAAGTACAGGAGAAAAAATATGATTAAAATTGTACTAAGTAGTTATGAACATATTTTTAAAATGTAGTCTAGTCTAGTATTTCTTCTTTGTTGATATATTCATCCAGCAGTAAAAAGGTCTTGTAGTCAGCCAATTGTCCACTGATGTCTTCAGTTTCTTTTCTGAGAGGTACTTTAATTCAGCTGGCAACAGGTTGTATAGCTTCTTCCTAATGTAAGACGGTTTCTTTTCATACATTGTGAGGTGATGTGCTGGTAATGCATAGTTTGTGGCATGGCGAGTATTGTAATCATGTTGGTCAGCAACTCGTGGTAGGTTTTTGCCATCAACAATTAGTATCACCTCCTTTATGTAGAGAGCAATGACTGTCTTGATTTTTAGCTCTTTAAATGCTTGTCTACAGGGATCTCTTGGGTGTAGGCAGTTTAGTATCCTTATAGCTCTTTTTTGGAGGCGTAAAAGTTGTTGTAGGTTCTCTTGTGTAGTTCCTCCCCAAACGGACATACCATACCGAAGATGTGATTCAAAATTAGCAAAATGTGTTATTTTAGCTGTGGTTGTATTACTTATGGCTCTTATTTATTTTATGAGATAGAGGCTGGTATTGAGCTTGTTGCATAAGATGTCATTAATTTGCTGAGTCCATAATATACTTCCATCAACATAGAATTGAATCAATATGAAGATAGAAATTTGACCTCTTGCTTCATTTCATCTTCTGGTAATGCTGGGCACCTGATCTTGCCTTCTACCGAAAGCTATCTGGTTTGTTTTTAGATTTGTTAACTAAAAGGTCATTGGAGTGGCAGTTATTGGTAAGATGTATTAAGTGAGTTATACGATTTTACACATAGTTGATTAGTGGAGTTTTCTGAGTAGAGGAGAGTGGTGTCGTATGACAGTCTGTCTAAGTACTGGGGCATGTCATTTGTGAACAGGATGAACAATACAGGGCCAAGGACTGAGCCTTGTGGTACACCTCTCTTTACAAGAAGGGGCTCTGATCTGATTGTACGAACATGACCACCTTCTGCATGTTTCACTTCAACCATTTGTCTACGTTTATCTAGATAGCTCTTGAACCAGTCTAAAGTGTATTCTTTTATACCCAGATTGTCCGGTTTTTTAAATTAGATTTTGTCCAAGGCAATCGAAAGCTTTACTGAAATCAAGCATGATCCCAGTGACTAGCTGCCCTGATCCAGTTGAGCAATTATATATTCTATTAGTTCAGTGACAGCAGTAGTTTTGGGATTGCCTTTTAGAAAGTCACCGAGTTCACTACGTAACTGACAAGACACAAGACTGACAGGCCACAGTGTCCTGAGATTACACTCTAATCATATAGATATGATACCAACTGAATTGATTTGGGCTCAGGTAAACACGGCATATAAAAACACACAACATTTAAATTGAATTATATCATGATGATAATTGAGAAAAAATAGTGAAATTGGACAAGATAATTGGAAAAATACTGTTATCATGTGATCACCAGCGAAAAAAAATTTTGAGATAGAGACAATCATTCATGTATTAATTCATTCAAACAGATAAGATATTACATTACTTTACAAAATAATAACAGAAAATTAAAAAAGGACACACTCAAAATAAGTTAAAAACAAAATAAATATATGTACATAAATATCAGAACAAAACAGAAATCTGTTAAAGTCTCTTTTTAAACGAGACTTTTTTAGGAGCTCAAAATTTCCAGGGGTTGTTGCACATTGGAGGAGAAGGAGAAGAAGTTGTACAATGGTTAGAAGCAGATGATATCATCTGAGAGATCCTTGATATCATACAAGAAGAGATCCTTGATATCAAATTTTAAGCAAAGAATAAATTGCAAGCAGTGTTATGGATATTGAAGAGAACAATGATGATGAAAAAGAGTTGATACCAAGAAACCAACAAAAATTGTCGGACGCTAAAACAGCATTAAACAATTTTATACGTTTTACAACAGATTCAAGTGACAGTGATCTTCAGCCTTAATATGAACACTTATGATCTTCGTGAAATATTGTAATTATCACTATACCATATGAGCTCAATTTTAGACCGGCTTATTTAAATCTTATTTTTTCGTAACTTACTTTAAATTCAAAAGTTATTACTGCTCTGTATGTTAAAAATTTCTATTTTGTCAGTACCATATTAGCAAAGAAATACAAATAAATTTAGTTCATCTGACCCTTTTCTTATTTGTATAGTTATTCAATTTAATCTAAATACGATCCTGATAGAATATATATATATATATATATATATATATATATATATATATATATATGTATGTATGTATATTATATTACTTTTGAGTATAATATAAGTAACATATAAGTCTTGCAGCATCACTGCTTTGATTAAGGTGAGGTAATGCCATGTAACAGCTTGAGTGAATTCACCCTGATTTAACGGGCTCTCGGCTTTAACGGACTAAAGTCTGCCCCATATAGTCCGTTTAAATTGAGAGTTTACTGCATTAAAACTCTTTCAGCTTGCACTTCGAGGACAGCAAAACAATTGATTGTAAAAATTGGGAAAAGAATTCATTACAAATTTCAACATTTTTATCAATCTAACCTAAACTATCCTAATCTTATATATACAAACCCATAAAAAGTTCACAGTCGAAATCGGATGGGTACTTCACCACCAGATCTGGCAAACCTCCTTTCTGGTAAAACTACATATGGTACTTCAAAATTTGTGGTGAACCATTGCTATAATTTTAGATAAATAGGCTAGTTTTATTTGTTTTCCTACAAAAAATTAATTTTTTTTGACAAAAATAGTACTCAAATTCCTATTAATGTAAAAAAATTTGTCTAAAAAATTGTTGGAAAATATCACACAGTAATGGAGAAAGGGGCTAAAGGCCTAATCAATTGTTTTTTATTTGACTATTTTTATAATTGATTGCACTGCTGCCTCAAAAGAAAGAAATACAGAAAGTGCAGAAAGAAAGAAAAGAAAGAAAGAAAAAAGTGCAGCTATACTTTTTACCAATTCATTTTAAAATATTTGCATTTTTTTGGTAGCTAGAAACTTTACCTGAAATGGGGCCAAGCATTGGCTATATTTTAACAAGATATGTTTTTTAATGGAAATCACAGTTCACCGAAAAATTCAAAAAAACCAATGTCACAACTTTTTGACATATATTTCCGTTAAATTAAATGGTATTTTAATCATCTTTTTATATTTTGATGTGCTGAATACAAACTTGAAAACTATTTTGGTCCATAACAATTATTTCTTTAAATATAACAGAAAAGAATGTTGCACTAATCGCGACTAGCGGCTATTCTAAAAAACCAAATTCACCTATACAGTGGTTCCACTGGAGTGACTATTTGGAAAGGTCAGTAAAAAGTTGAGAATGGCTTTTTGGGTGTGTCAGAGGGCTATGGGGCAACATGGGGCCTTAAACCAATGATGATGTACTGGCTATACATGTGTGTTCTTAAGCCCTCCATATGTCATGCTGCAGTGGTCTAGTGGACAGGACAACAATGGCACAAAACATTGCAAGACTAACACTAGATCGGTGCAAGAGAATGGTGTGCCTGGGAATTACAGGTGCCATCAGAACAACCCCATTGGCAGCTATGGAGATCCTGACTCTGACAAGGCCAATGGACTTGTTTGTTAAGGAGAGGCTTGTAAAGCAGGCTTAAGAATAAGGGCGTCTGGAGTTGGCTGTCTGGCCAACCGGGACTCCACAGTGAAATACTATCTAGGGACTATGTTCAGATTTGATCGACAGGTTAGGGCTTTCCTTCCAAGCAGAGATGAGTGGATGGGTAGGGCTAAGCCGTAAAGGTCAAAGTAAGTGTCTGGTTTACGGATGGTTCATTTATGGAAAGAGATGTGGTATAGAAAGAGGTGTACACGACAGGAGCATAGGGAAAGTTCTGTCAGTACCTCTCGGAGCCAATGCCACCATCTTTCAAGCAGAGATGGTAAGAATTATGACTGCCGCACAGGAAGAAATGTGTGTAGGTGGCTTCGGAGACGTTTTTTCTATCTGCTCTAACAGCCAAGCAGCATTATTGGCTAGTACGTGACCCCAAGTCACGTACTAGCTCTAAGTTGGTATAGGAGTGCCCAGAGATCCTTTGTCAGCTTAAACAGGTGAAAATTAGAAAAAAGTAGTATGATTTTTAAAATTGACTATTTGATTCTTATATATATATGTGTATTAATTGGTAAAACACAGTAGGCCAATTACTAGTACTAGAAAAACTCGTACTAGTATACTCGCACATGAAATGGCGACACAGTCAATAGCAACTCTTTGATCTACCAACACGCCAGGGCGCTGTTTCCAAAAATGGGTAGGCGACATTTGTTGTGGCAAATCCCTCATTACGCTCCCCACCCCTCCTTTGCCAAGATCTAATATTTCTTGGCAATTCTCTACTATTACTTGATTAAGTAATAGTAGAGAACATTACTACTATTACATTTACATTTACAAAAATTGTTAAACCTCAAATAATTTAATACTTTAACAATACATTTTTGGTATGCTAAATACCAATATTTAGTAAAAATGATTGTGTTTTTTTATATCAAAGGCATTGTGCACATTGATTGGGTATCAGAGGGGCCAACAGCCAACCAAAATTACTACTTAGCGTCCTGACTACCAAGTGAGTACGGAGAAAGCGGAATGATTTGTGGGAAAACAAGTCATGGATCCTCCACCAGGACAATGCCCCGGCTCACGACGCTTTGTCCGTGAAGATGTTTTTGACAAACCACAACATTTCCGTCTTAGACCATCCACCATACTCACCTGACGGCCCCCTGTGACTCTTTTTGTTTCTTAAAGTCAAGTCAGCATTTAAAGGAACGAGATTTGAGACTGTTGAAGCAGTAAAAGAATAAGCAACAGAAGTCATGAACGGTCTTGCAGAAAATTATCTCCAGCAGTGCTACACCCAGAGGAAAACTTGCAGGAAGCGGTGTAGAGACCAAGGAGAGGAGTACATTGAAGCTAATAACTTCAAATTGTAAATATTTGTAAATACATTTTATTTTCAGCCTCAGTCTGATTTTTTTGGCCACACCTCGTTATGTATCAAACTTAAACTTTTAGGCTAATAAATTATATTTTTATTTAAAACCCATTTTGTAAAAAATATTGATGAATTTATTCTTGAATAAAAACAATTGTATTGTTTGTAGCAGTTTATCACAAAAAGAAACTAAAAAAAATAATTTTATTATCTTTATTTTTAAGCAAGCAGCTGATCTTTTACCGTATGTTTTACAAATCACACGAATTCACCTCTGTCAGTTTCAGTGTCATGGCGCTCAGAGCGTCTGACAATAGTGCATACATGACGAATGCTCTGGGCTAAGTGTTAAGAAATGTCTAAAGAGGGCATAGGCCTTATTTTTATTTTATTCACCAATGGCATACACCACTTTACATTGAATGAAATTACACCATAATTAGAACTGTTTCTTCTATAAGTCTGAGATAGTTTAGATACAAACAATTTTATGTAAATCCAAGATAATCTACTTTCATTATATTTCAGCCACATGTTCAAATGTAGGCCTACAAACTACCTGCCTTTAGGTATGGCCAGAAACGACATTAGGTTTATGAAATTAGTTTACTTCATGCAACTGATGCACTGCGAATCTAATATGTACAATCCACTAATCTCATTAGGTAGCAACTAGCAACAGCTGAGTAAAATAACTGAATTGGTCGTACCCTCCACATTCACACACAACCACTGCCTGGTTAATGTTTGTTCAGATGTCGATGTGAGTTGTCACTAGTAAAAAATTGGTTATTCAAACTGGTTAAACTGTCTAAGGGACTACATCAGGCATCTACTTACATCAGTCAGGAGACATCATGTAACAGTTTCCGTTTAAATATTAGTCAACATCAGCGCTAATTGCAGTAGTTGCCAGTTGCATCCTCACTCACAATAGGCGGGTCAAAACCTAATGTCACACATTAGTTTTATTCAACTAGTGCAAACACATCATATTTGCAAAAATATTACGGCATATCCCTACCTGTGATACATTGTATCAAGAAAAGCAGGGGCTCTAACCTACATCGCCCTACATTCTTACATATGAGACGCCTAACTGGTATAGTATTATTCATTACTCTATCAATCCTACTCCTGAACTATATACCGCGTTAATACCAAATCCTTTCATTAATATTTACTTACATTAATAAGTTTGTCAATTAACAATATTCACACTTCCTTACGCCTTACTTACTTTTATTTGTTTGTATGTATACTGAAAATCACTAAACTAAAACTGTGGCCTTCTTCTTCTTAGCTTAAAACAAACTTAGTAAATCTTCATACAGCCCCAAAATTCAATTACCTTTCTGTCAATGTACTACATTCCACTCTATAGACGTGTGTTTGCTTCGGAGCAGGAGTTGTTATAAATAGCAAAATTTAAGGATATGCGCATTATCCACATCCTTAAAATAGTCATAGTTGAATATTTTTATGATGCATTATAAAAATAGTCATTTTATTTATAGATTATTTTATCATGGACCTTCTAGTATACCGTATAATAGAAAGTCTATGGTACTATAGAGTCAGCTGTTCTCTTTTTTGTGAAAGTATATATTTTTTATGTTGAAGATGGAGCTGTATTGGTTTTCTGTATATAATTTTTTTAATAAAACAATTTAAACTAATAAAAACTTTTTAATAGTGAGGCCTTTCGATAAGAAGGCTATCATCGTCAGACACATCAGAAATAAAAAAATTTTATTTGTGATGTGAACACCTAAACGATCTTGTACAGCTGTGAAAGTGTTGTTAAAATGGTCTCTTTCATTGCATCAAGTTTTCATTTGGTAATTAGGTAACTTAGTGTTAACTTGTTATTAAAGCTAAAAAAGATCTTTAGCTATTACCTTCCTTGATTATTTAATTCAGATTTGTTACTTTTTCTTCTCATAATGTGACTTTTTCAAGACTTAATATTACCTAACCTTGAACTTGAACTTTGTTTACTTGTTTGTTGTTTTGTTTTTGTTACATCAGGTTATAATATGCGAAATGTTATTTCTTCTAGTTCTTTGAATCAAAATCTTGTTAGTGAGCATAATTATAGCCAAATGAACAATAATATTTTGTCCTGCAGCACTGATAGCCTTATACCACTACATAGTAGTAACATGGCTAATCTTACCAATACGCACATGTCAGACAATGAGAATAATCATGGTTCTTGGCAAACTGTAACAGGTAATAAAAGAACTTTAAATGCGAACACATCCCACCGAAATGTGAAAAAACATTGTCAGAGTACCACAGGTAATCCTATCCCAGTTAAAAACAGTTTTGAAGTCTTAAATGACATTGTCGAAAATGATCAAATGGATAATACCGATGCTACGTCAGTAGAAAGCAAACCACCTCCGATCTTCGTGCCGGACGTATCAGATATTAAATCAATGATTAAATTTATTGAATCCGCTATTTCAAACAAAGACTACACCTATAAGTTGATTGGACAGAATCAAGCTAAAATTAGCCCTTTAACAGTAGAGGCTTACCGAAAATTACGAGTACATAGTCTAACAGTACATAGTCTCGTAGTACATAGTCTAACAGATTGTAATATTAATTTTCACACATATCAATTAAAACAAGACAAATCTTACAGGGTTGTTTTAAAAAATATGCATCATTCCACAGATCTAAATGACATTAAACTTGCAATAGAGGAACACGGTCACCGAGTGAGAAACATTATCAACGCAAGACATTTCAAAACTAAATACCCACTACCCATGTTCTTCATAGACCTCGAGCCTGACACAACTAATAAAGCGGTATTTGAAATAGAATTCTTACTAAACGCTAAAATAGCCTTCGAGCCACCTCGCAAGAAAGTAGAGGTAGTTCAGTGCAAGAGGTGTCAAAGTTACGGACACACCAAATCTTACTGCCGTCACCCTTTTCGCTGTGTTAAATGCGGTCAGGACCATGACTCGCGTCAATGCACCAAACAACAATCTACCCCACCTAAATGTGCACTTTGCGAGGGTAACCATCCCGCTAATTACAAGGGATGTACTGTGTACCGTGATATTAAACAGAAATCTATTCCCCCTCTCAGAAAACACTCATTGGCAAACGATTCTCATCAAAAAGAATCTTCTGATACTCGCAAAAACACAACACCTTCGGACGATAATCGAAACGAGGACCGTTCGAAATTTGGATCAATGACATATGCTCAAGCTACTCTGGCCTCTAACGAAAGAGCCAACGGCGAGATTTCACTAAATCAAACCATCCAAAATTTTATTGACAAATTTGAAAAGATCATGCTTCAACAAAGCCAGCAAATAGGTACATTAATGAACCTATTGACCACTGTCATCTCAAAATTGAAATGAACCTTTTCCTAAGACTTTGTCTTTGGAATGCTAACGGCTTGGCTAATCATAACCAAGAGCTCCAAACTTTTATTTGCCACAATAAAATTGACATCATACTGATTTCGGAAACTCATTTTACTAATAACAGTTACTTCAAAATTCCTAAATTTTCGTTGTATACTGCTAATCATCCTGATAATACTGCGCATGGTGGTAGCGCTATCCTAATCAGAAGCAATATAAAGCACTATGAGTTGCCTAAATATCAATATAATCATATTCAAGCAGCGAGTATCGTCATTGAAGACTGGACTGGTCCTCTGACTGTTTCTGCAGTATATAGCCCCCTAGACACAACATAAGTTCACAACAATTCTCAGATTTCTTTGTCTCTTTGGGTAATAGGTTCTTAGCCGGAGGTGATTATAATGCCAAGCATACCATGTGGGGATCTAGGCTTATTAATCCCAGAGGTCGCCAACTTTTATCTTCTATAAATAACAACAATTTTAATCACATATCAACAGGCCAGCCAACATACTGGCCAACTGATCAGCAGAAACTTCCAGACTTACTGGATTTATTTATAACTAAAGGCATATCCCAGAACTACGTCAACCTAGAATCTAGTCTCGATCTGACATCCGACCATACACCTGTAATTGCCTCACTTAGCACTTCAATTTGTACCAAAGAGAAACCAGCAAATCTATGCAACAAGCACACAGATTGGAACTTATTTCAAATGCTAGTCAATGAAAACTTACCGCTGAAGATGCCACTGAAAACGAACGAGGAACTAGACGATGCTGTAGAACTCTTTAATTTTGTTATACAGAACTCAGCTTGGGAAGCCACGCCTCTAATTCAACAGCAAGAAAATACTATTAATTATCCTATACACATCAAAAGGAAAATAGCAGAAAAGAGAAGGTTGAGACGAATCTGGCAAAACTCAAGAAACCCAAGAGACAAGACCAATTTTAACAGGGCTGCTCAAGAGTTAAAACGTCTTATAAGTCAAATTAAAAATGAATGGTTTAATGACTATACCTCCAATCTTTCCCCCACAGACTCCACTAACTATTCACTGTGGAAAGCTACAGCAAAATTAAAGAGACCCCAAGTGAATATCCCACATATTCGTAAACCGGATGGTTCATGGGCAAAAACCAACCAAGAAAAGTCTGAACTGTTTGCTAAACAATTGTGCAATGTTTTCAAACCCAATACTACGGCTCAAAACGTGAATGTGACTCAAGAAGTACAAGAAATACTAGAAGCTCCAAACCAGATGTCACTTCCAATAGAACCTTTTACACCCTCAGAGGTTAAAAACATCATTACATCACATCTCAAACCTTATAAAGCACCGGGATATGACCTCATAACTGGCAAAATACTTAAAGAACTTCCCAGAAAAGCTATTCTGTTTCTAACCATTCTCTTTAATGCTATTCTTCGTACTGGTCATTTCCCAGCACAATGGAAAATTTCACAAATAGTTATGATTGCAAAACCTGGAAAGCCGTCAAACGAACTAGCGTCCTATAGACCGATAAGCCTTCTCCCAATCCCGTCTAAAGTGTTCGAAAAACTTTTCCTTCAACGTTTTCGAGTGATTATTGATGACAAAAAACTAATTCCAGACCATCAATTCGGTTTCCGTCAGAGTCACTCCACAATCGAACAAGTACACCGAGTTGTTGACATAATCAAACAAAGTTTTGAACGAAAAATGTTTTGTTCAGCAGCCTTCCTCGATGTGCGACAGGCGTTTGATAAAGTGTGGTTTGATGGCTTACTATACAAGCTTAAAATTAAAGTTCCTCATACTTATTTCAATATTTTCAACTCATATTTATCCAACAGACATTTTAGAGTCAAGTATGAAGATGCTTACGGTGAATTACACAAACAAGAAGCGGGTGTTCCTCAAGGAAGTGTGTTAGCTCCAGTCTTGTACACGATATACACTGCTGATACACCTGTTCACCCTGACGTAACAATAGCTACATTCGCCGACGACACTGCACTCATCACTACTCATCACAACCCAATCACAGCTTCACACTCACTCCAGCTAGCTCTTAATGACTTGTCTGATTGGCTCAAGACGTGGAAAATTGCTGTCAACGAGAATAAATCTGCTCATATTACAATTACTACAAAAATTGACACGTGCCCTCCAGTTTCCATCAACAACGTACTAATACCTCAAGTAAATGAAGTTAAGTACCTCGGAATGACACTCGACCGGAGGCTCACTTGGCAAAGTCATATCTGGAATAAAAGGTTATCTTTAAATTCAAAATTTAGGAATCTTTATTGGCTTTTATCTCGAAACTCACAACTTTCTCTAGAAAACAAGCTCTTAGTCTACAAAACAGTTCTAAAGCCCATTTGGACGTACGGAATTCAACTTTGGGGTACAGCAAGTAATACAAATATTGAAATAATTCAACGATTTCAGAATAAAGCTCTCCGTTGTATTCTCCAAGCTCCATGGTATATAAATAACAACATACTCCATCAGGACACCAAAATTCCAAAAGTGAAACAAGAAATTTCAAGATTCAGTTCAAAATACATTTCAAAATTGGAAAACCATCCAAACTCCCTGGCACTAAACCTACTGGACAACAGTGATCATGTTTATAGACTTAAACGATTTCAAGTGCTAGACCTAGATTCTCGTTTCAGGGAATGATGTTGTAAATATTATTTATTCTTTGTTAGTTTTGTTGATGAACATTAACTAACTGCATGTTACTTGTATAATGTTATCGCATTTACTCATTGTTTTTGTAAAAACAGATTGTAAATAAAAATTTGTCAAAAAAAAAAATTTGTGATGTGTCTGACGATGATAGCCTTGCTATCGAAAGGCCTCACTATTAAAAAGTTTTTATTAGTTTAAATTGTTTTATTTAAAAAATTATATATATTTTTGTTCTCTCTTTTTTAATAGTAAATTATTATTATTATTTTGTGATATTTTGTATAAATTTGTGATTTAATAATTGTTCAATTCAATCGTAGTGAATTATATAGTGATCCGTGAAGTTTTTCACTAGTTAAAACTATTATTCATTATTATACCAATCCTGTAAGTGAGGTTATGTCTGAAAGAACCTAACCATCTATAATAGCTTCAACTTTGAACCGCAACTCACACTGTAGCCATTATAAATCACTGATCATTATTGATATTTTCCTGTTTCACCGCTATAAATCAAAACTATTTAGAGCAAATTACCCTGAACATTATGAGTGAAATAACTTGCCCTGTTTGTATGATTGAAGTCCTGGATTCTAATACTAGCATTGCATGTGACAAGCTATGTAAGCGATGGTTTCATACTGATTGTGTGCGAATGTCGAAATCTGAATATTCTAAGTATGAAAACGACAGTAAGAAAAAATGGTTCTGAAATCGTGCTGATTGTACTTCGAATAATGAGAATCCTCTCGTAAAGCTATCAAATCAATTGGCTGGTCTCATTCAGAGTGTTGCTCAGTTGGCTACCAAGGATGAGGTAAATTCTATTAACAATGGGATTGAGAAGCTACGTGAAAGTATTGAGACTCGTCTTGCTAGTGTTGAGTCTCGTGTGGATGACCTTGAGATTAAAGTGAAGTCCTTGCAGAATGATGGAAGCTCCTCTGAATATAATCTTGAGCAAATGATTGGTGAAATCAGTGATCGGAATAGGCGTGCCCTCAATGTGATGATCTTTAATTTACCTGAGAGCCATAGCAGGATCTTGCTGTTAGGGTCAATCATGATAGGGATCAGCTACTGGAGCTGACGCAGGATATTGGGCTTGTCCTAAATGTTGAAGATGTTAAATTGTTCAGAGTTGGGAAATTCAGGTCAAGAGGTGTGCGCCCATTGAATATTATATTTCAATCTGTAGCTGGAGGTAAATCTTTCCTTGATAAATTTTCCAAGGCCAAATTGAGGGGCACTGATAATTATTCTCTTCCATTTCTGACTCCAGAGATAGAACTGACAATGAGCGCAAATTCTTAAACTCCCTGAGGACTAAACTGGATGAGCGTATTTGGAATGGTGAAAAGGATCTTACTATAAGGTCAAAAAAATGGGGTACCCACCATTGTATCTTTGTCAAAAAACGATTAGGGCCCCAGGGTAATAGACCAGTTTATGCCTATTACCAGAACGTTAATGGTCTGTGGGGTAAGCTCGATCTTTTAAGGAAGTCTTTATTCACATGTATTTATGAAATAATCATACTCACCGAAACAAACATGACCTCTGATATCCTAACATCTGAGCTTGGACTGAATAATTACAATGTTTTCCGCAGGGACAGATCTTATGAAACCAGTAGAAAGGAATCCGGGGGTGGTGTTTTTATCGCTGTCCACAACAACCATCTGTCCTATAATATCTCGATTTTAGTTTGTAATATAGAGTCCATATTTGTTTCTGCCAATATCTATAGTATAGAGTCCATATTTGTTTCTGCCAATATGGACAACCCTTGATGATTGGATATATAGGGTAATTTCTTTGTCATCCACATGTAATTTAATCAGTTAGGTGCTGGTCTTGTATGGCTGTTTGATTCAACTTAATTTGTTATTCTTAGTTATATGAGCTTGTTGGTTTGTGTACTGTATTTGCTGATCTCTTTGCATTGCCATCTTCGTATTATATTGTGTAAAATGGTGTTACCGTTGAAATAAAGAAATAAATACATAAATATAGGCATATACTTTCTACTATATTATATTCTGGCTAGGATGAAATGAAATGAAAAACGTCTTTATTTATATTCAAGAGGCGAAGTTAGGGCTGCAAAGCCCTCTCTACCACTTAACCTCATCATACAACAGGATGGGACTGTTGAAATAAAAGCTCCATGATATAAGGCCTCAATACAGTGTCCAGTCTCAAGACCAATGTGATACGTAACCAGGCTACCAATCCTAAGGGTGGGACAGGCGGTGAACGTGTTTTTCTTATTTTCTTCAATCGATCAATACTTTATTCCATTAGTCACCAAAGATGAAGTAGAGAACGTTAATAATTACAATTAGTATTGTACTAAAATTACTTAATTCTAAAAATTGTATTTAAATTGTACTAAAATAAAAATTCTAAAAAAAAAACAACTTACATAATTCAGAAGCCATTTAAGTTACATCAGAGTTCAAACATTCGCCAATATGATACTTTTACAATAACCACGGGATATCTTGAGCTGTGGCTTACGTCACGGTCAGTGCTGGGGGAAGGAGGATCTCTACCAATAAACAACGTTTAGCGTGCTACTAGCATTGCTGTTAACATCAAGTCACCATGCCCACAAGTTATCTTAGTTTTTTTATGACACAACTCCCATCCGAGTAATCACTGATATTTTTTATTTATAATCATATTCCTTGGTACAATAATTTGTTATCGTGTTATAGGCCTTTAATTTTATTACTATTATCTTTGTCTACTACTTAATAAGAACAATATAATCATATGGAATACTAAATAATTAAATATTAGGAATAATCAGGAAATCATTGTATATAGACTTGTATATTTTGAAACATATACAAATATAAAACTCAGAACTGTTACGCAACAGTTTACTCTTTGTAGTTGACATAAGAAATTTGTTTTAAATACTACATTGTATCTATTTGGTTGTTAAAAACTAATTGAATGTCCTTAAGATACTTTTTTTCGTTTTAGATACTTAGCGTTATGTGCTTTTCTGGCAGTTTTGGTATTCATAGTAACATAACTTGTTGCCTGAATACCTTTCAGAACGTCATGAAACAAAAAAATGTTCAGATAATAATGCAATAAGTGTATAAAATATTTTTAGAATTAATAGTTATATTTTAGCCACTGTACAGAGGAATTATGATTTTTCTAACCGTGGGGCGCAACTGTCATATCCCCATTATCTGTGGGTGAGGGAGGGAGGGGCCACGAAACTTTTATAGGCCACTTGGCTTTACTAGCTAAATTGCAAGCTTAGACTGAGAGTGGACGAATGTTCATGAAGTAAAATAATTTGGTGAACGCGAACATCTAGTGCTTTAAAAACTAGTCAACTGAGAGTTGAGATTATGTTATTGTTTTCAAAACAGGTTGTAGAGACCACTGGCTACGTAGCTTATTGATGTTAGACACTAAAACATCTAGTTTATACTCGTGATTTGGAGTTTGTCTTTGTCCTAACGTTAAAACTATTCAATTTTTATTTCACAGGCATAAAATGCATTTTGTACCAACTCAATTTTCTCAGCATAAAACACGGTGAAATTTGTGTCTGAAATACGGCCCTGACACTTTAACATTCATGTAAATCCCAGTGTACACGTCCGTTCAGTGACAGTGGTATTGACTAGAGGTGGCCTAAACTGTTACTTTCGGTTATCCGTTCCAACAGTTACTGATAGTTACAGACTTGAATGAACGCGTATCGTCAGCGTACAGCCATGCAATCAGGGCCGCCCAGAGACTTTTGGTGGCCCCGGGGCAAAGTTTACCATGTGGCCCCTTCCTTCACTTCAAAATAAATTTAATTACTCTGATTGTCAAATATACTATAATTGATATTTTAATTTTAGCACATTCTACGACAGGGGTGGTCTGGCTCTATTTGGGGCCCTCGGCCAAAACTAAATATGGGGCCCCTTGTGTGACTCAAACAATACTAATTAGTTAATAAGCCAACACAGTTTTTTGCCCATAATAATGATTTTTGCACTATTTTGTCCATAAATAATCGGTACAATAAATAATCCACCTACTTGGAAAAATACTTATAAAGGTGGCTAGGAGAAAGATAAAATACATATATAGTCTAAAAACGTTTATTGAAAAAATTGTGATTCTTACTTTTATTAATAGTACTGTACTATTAATTTTAGTTTAATAGTACTGTTATAAACTGAAAATCGATATAGTACTACAAAATTAAAATCAAATTGTGAGATTCCTGGTCAGCTCTGTGCTGGTCTTAGCAACTTCATTGATAATTGTATCTTTATCTAATATTGAAACAAATCTCTCTCTACATTCATAAAAAGGAGATTAGACATGAGGTCTTCATTTAAAGTTGACCTCAATCGGTTTTTTATGATTTTCAGCTTTGAAAATGTTCTCTCGCACGTTACCTGTGTACATGGTATTGTCAACAAAAACTTATAAACAACATATAAATTGAGGAATAAACCAGACTGAGACAGATCAAAAATAACGGAGAATGCGCATCCCAAACAAAGAAAGCATTTGTCCGATTCATCACAATCAAATTTGTTAGATTCTTCCTCTGACCAGGCTTCTTCCAACTCTAGGTCTAACTCTTCACCGAGACCTTTCTCAACTGTAGGCCTACATCCCTTATCACTTTTACCTGGACCTTCGACGTTTACAAAACTGTTGTATTAGTCTGCAAACTGTTTTAGCTCAATTAATAACTTACATCTATCAATTTTACAAATTTTTGCTGACTCTTGAAGCACATTTTCAGGGAAGTTTTCAATTCTTTTGATTTCATTAAATCGTTTTGGATCCAGCCATGAACAATCTTGCAATATGCTCTGATTGGGTACAAATCTTTTCTCTATACTTGTTCTGGCACGATCTACAATTTGTAAATACATGAGTTTATACTTTTGGACAGTCAAGATTTCTCTAGTTTGATCTGTTGCTTTTTCTCCAGGCATAATTTTTCTTTTTGGACATCTTTTCTCTTGAAAATCTGATTCTAATTCCACCTCAATTGCATCTAAACTATTGTTAACTTCCCTTGCATATTTTTTTGATTTAGAATACAGGGTTTCAAAGTGGTCATCAGTCCTTTTAGAAATAATTTGCTGCAGTAAGGTTTGAACTAAGTTCCAAGCAATTGAATAGTATATAGTTTTGCCTTGTAAATACTTTGAAACTGGGGACGTGACCAAAAATAAATCTAAGAGAACTAAAGACATGAGGATATTCTCGAACTTACACCATTGACTAATGAGATTTCTTGCCATGAACTTTGTTTTACAATCGAAACTTCCACATGATATGTCATTGAACACCGTTAACATATTAACTAACTTCTCAGTCTTTGTTTCCTGTTCACTTCTTAAAACTTCCTCGTCAATCATTGAAGAAAGAGCCTTATGTTTACTCCACCACCTCGTAGCTCCAATTTTTTGAAGTCTCTGTAATTTATTGTGTGCAGTACATTTCTTCTTTGTTTCCCTCTCCCAAATTGCCATTCTCTTGTAGCTCGAACTTAAGAATACAGCGGATTCCTCTACAAGACCAAATAAGTTTTCTGCTTGCAGTTGGTTGACTGTTGCATCGGCAACAACTAAATTCAAAACATGGCCCATACAATGTGTATAGATAAGGTCTTTGTTGTCTTGTTTTAAATGAGCTTGAAGACCATTGTAAGGTCCTTTCATATTATTGGCTCCGTCGAATGAGCAGGCAATAATGTTTGTTGTTGAAATACCACACTTGCTTAGTTCCAATTTTATGCGTTCATAGAGAGCCAGCCCGGTAGAATCGTCTACCATGCTCAACTGCAGAAGGCTTTCATATATCTTGCCCTGAGTAATATATCGCACGCAAATTGCTAATTGCTCCATCACGGCAATTAACATTTAGATGTGCTGTCCACCATCAAGCTAAATGTTATGCTGTCTTGAAGGTCCTTTAAAATAATTCCTCGGCCGATGGAAGCAATAGTGTCAATCAGTTTAATAATAAAGGCTTTAGATAAAAATGTTAGTAGAGATCCACGACCAAACTGGCCCTTTGTTGTTTTGCCAGCGCATTCTCTCTTTCTTATAGTTGTACGTGTGTGTGATTTGCTGTCTTCTATTGATTTCTTTACATGATTTTGCAATATAACGTCATAATTTGCAACCAACTTTACTAATTCTAGAAAGTTTCCGTGGTTTTCCACGGAATCCAAAGAGTGGGCACCTTCAGCGGTCTTCCCTCTATAGGAAATTCCTTGACGGCCGATAAATAGAACTATGTCAATTAATCGTTTAACAACTAATCTTCTAGTATAAATTTCGTTTTCTCTTTTTTTTGTTAGAAGTATTGATACGTCAGAACCAATCTTGCTACGGAAAGCCGCTTTTGCCGCAGCATCATGGTAACGAGATTGTTCATGAATCTCGACAGATTTGTATATGTGCTTAGGGGAAACGTCATGCCCAGTAATAAATGACGAATCTCTATAATCTTTGCTGCCAAAAGCCATGCAGCTTGAGCAAAACACTTTGTTCAGCTGGATTGAATAGGATAGCCATTTTCTACAAATTTTCTCACCATTTGGTAGTGATTGCCGATTGGTAGTAAAGTTTGGAGGGTTTAAATGCGAGCTTTTTCCCCTTTGTTTCTGTAATTTGTATGGGATGTTTCTCCATAAAAGCTTTTTTTGTTTCGATCGGGTCATTTTCATTGGGAGGTATGAAACATCCAAGGTCACAAACAGTATCAAGATGATGGGACGACTCTTTTTTGTTCTCTTCTTCCTCACTTTCTGTGTCAGTAATTGAACTTCCCGATGATGATTGCTCGTTGATTGTTGTTAAATTCATTGTTGGTACGTCACTTGACAACACCTTTTCAATACCAGAAGAGGAATCTTCTTCTTTTTCTTCATGAGATGAAGAACAAGGTGCAGACTCATTTGTGGGCTCTATCAATGATGTAATTTAATCCTTGTTTTCTGAAAATAAATTGTTAATACTACAATACCAATACTATCTTAATAGATCCTAATACAATTATATTTTTAATATATAAATAGACACCACCTATGTGTGGTGTCACGTAACTCTCTGGAACAAAATTGTAATACTGACATTTGTCGTAAGGTTAAAACAAACGTTGATTATTACACTTGACGTTACGGACAGCTCAGCTGCACTACTAGCACACGAGTAGATTGCAGAATGAGCACAGCTAAGTTTCATTGTTTACTAATTCAATGTTTCAACAAGTACAGTACTGGTAAATAATAGACAATAGAATAATAACTATTATTTGTTGTTATTTATGTATAATTTACTCTTTAGGGAAAACAATATGAAACTCCATATTAATACGTGATAACTTATAGCCTTTTCATATAAAGGCCCTTGAATTAGTTCACTAACTTAGTTACCGTACTCAATTTTTAATGAGTAGGTTACCTCATATAATTAGGCTCTATTATCGTCAGCTGGAACTTGTTGGAAAGTTGTTTGGTTTGGAATGTCTTGTTCTTCGATAAAACAATATTAAACTCCACAATATCCAAAATGTAAATCAAAATGTCCTTATATTAGTTACACTAATATAACTAACTAGGACTAATCATAATTTTTAAAAGCTGATCAGGATTTTTAAAAATAGATACCTGAAAGTCATTTGTAGATATTCCTAGTTTTAGATATAGGCCTAGTTTTGTGCAGATAATTCAGAAAGTCATAAAAATTATTCACATTTTATACATTTTGCTCATCTTTAACATATTATAGTTAGGCCCTATAAAAAATATCAGAAATAGGTCACCAAATAAAAATAGTAACTAAGGCCTAATAATACATAATTTCTACTAGACATCCTGAAACGTCCATTTCAGGGAAATGTAACAGAATTGTTGAAATATTGTGATACGTTTATATCAACAGTGGTAGGCCTATATTGTTGTACTATATTGTTCAAACTAGTTGTATGACATGGAAATATTTAATTTTAAATATATCTGAGTTTCTAAGAAAAATTGTAGGTTTTATAACACAATATAACCTAAAACAACGGAAAATCAGCATGTTTTTCTAAATAAGTGATTAAAATTAACTCAAAAAATATAGAGAATATAGCATGCATATAATATATAATTTAGGTAAGCCAACATAAGGGTTACACCACACAAGTACGAGGCATAACGGAAAGTTGATTTATTAATGTAACTGTTGTATCATTGAAGTGATTAGTAATAATTAGAAAATTAGATACCTGCAGTTGAAGTTCCATTATCCTGTTGCGAATTATTTGAACTACTACTAAGCCAACTGCTTAAACTTTTTGAACTGTGGTCGATTTCAATCAGATGTTTCTTCTTTACTTTTCTCTTCTGAGCACCACTTTGATATACACGCTTCATTTTTTTATTAACGTAATCAATCAAATAAAATGTAAACGTAAAAAATCCACCTTCTAGTCAACTATGCCGCAACTGTGACGGGCTGTGTAGGCGCTACCTACCAGTGACAGCACTGACAGCAGTGTGTGTGTAGCTGCTGCCAGTGCTGCCTACCAGGAAACAGGGATGCCAACCCCAGAAACCATGCCCGAGACAAGTATACCAAGATGTCTCACGCTGAGAAAATTACTGTTACTCCCGAAATGTTCGTTAGATTTCCAAAATAAGTTGATGATTGATTGATTGTTGTCTTGTCTTTACTACATTCTCTGCTTCACTGCTTCCTTACACACACTTCTTTGTCACTACATTAATAATGCTTTATCTCATTATTGTTTTGTTTAGGCTTCGTTGTTTATGTCAAAATATTACGCTTTTGTATTTCACACTGAGTAAATAAGACTTTTTTTCTTACACCCATTCGTTAATATTCCACTTTAGATTGTTTATATATTGGTATATATGCATGCCATCACCACGCAATGAATGTTGATATATGTAATTAGTTCAATATTAGGCCTAATTTACGGAATTTAATTTTAAGAATTTTTTGCCAGAGTCCATATTAGGTTGCTCGTTAAGAAACCAATAATATGCTTGTTACAAACAAATATATTCCAAATTTCAGAAGTCATTTATTTTGGGGGCCCTAACGGGGCCCCTGTGAACCGGAGGCCCTCGGCGATCGCCGACCTGGCCAGACCGCCCCTGTTCTACGATATTCTTACCATCTCTTTCGTTAGATTACCACTGTACGAGTAATTAAGATTCTTGTTCATGGACGTTTTCTCAGGGCTAGCTGCGAAGCTCCGGTATGTTTTTCTCTAATTGTCATATACTTTTTAAACATTTCCTTAAGTATTACCACTACAATAACATCAATCTTTCATAACAAAACTGCTTTTCTTCAATATTAAATAAATAATAACGAACCAAGCAATGCCACAGTCAGTTGCATAGTTGGGCGCAGCAGCTCTTCGATTACCAGTTGAGGAGCCATCCTCGCCTATGATATTAGCTGTGGGTGAGGGAGGGAGGGGCCAATAAATTTGTATAGGCCACTTGGCTTCGCTAGCTAAAGACTAAAGAGCAAGTGGCCAAATGTTCACGAAGTAAAATAATTTGGCGAACGCGAACATCTAGTGCTTTAAAAACAGTCAACTGAGAGTTGAGGTTATGTTATTATTTTCAAATCAGGTTGTAGACTACTGGGTACGTAGCTTATTTATGTTGGACATTAAAACATCTAGTTTATATTCGTTATTTTAGTTTGTCTTTGTGCTAAACTTTAAAACTATTCAATTTTTATTTCACAGGCAAAAAATGCATTTTGTACCAACTCAATTTTCTCAGCATAAAACATAGTAAAATTTATGTCTGTAAAATTGGATACTATATCATTGATGTACATCACAGTGTACACGTCCGTACAGTGACAGTGGTATTGACACACCCATTCATGAACAGTGGTATTGACCCTCCCGCTCAACAATACACGTACATTGGTTCAATCTTAGTTAATTTCACTTATCACGCAACAAATCTAAATTTATAAAAGAGGATGTTTGTATATTTGAAGTTTATGCGCTGCCAAACCATCCAACCGATCGCCATGAAACTTTAGGATGTTGTCCTGTATACTCCCGAGATGGTTTCTGTAAAGTTTGATGCAGATCCGTCCACAAGGTCCCGCCCCACGGGCTCCTAAAGATCCCATGTTATTCAAATGGAGAATCTGAATTGTTTACAAAAAACATATGACTGTGTGGTTTAATGTAGTTTCACATGCCATAAGCAGATTGAAGTTCTCACAACAGCTGTATATGTTTTGATTTATTGTATTTCTACATTTCACCTTGAGAGTGTAGCACACACTACTTTTACTTGATCGGGTGATCTGTATTTGGTGTTAACCTTTTTTCCTCGGTAATTAAAACATGTGGTGAAACGTGAAAATAAAAAATAAATAATTATTTGTTTTGCAGTTTACTTTTTATGACATGCCTCCTAAAAAATCTAATATTGGTAGAAGAAGCAAAAATGCTGGAATTCTTTCACCTATTAGGTTCTAAATCAAACTCAATATTATGACCGGCGAAGCGGGCGGGTACAGCTAGTAATAAATAAATACTGTATTAATGATTGTCAAAAATATAAATGGCTTACTCGTTCGTCAGTGACAGTAAAACATTATGAAAACTATTTTGATTGGTCGTAGATTTGTTATGTTAATGAATGACAACATTAATCAATTATGCTATTTGTTTGGGAACAACCTGTACGTGGGTATAATTGGTTTTTAATCAAGAGCTACTCTACTGAATATGTTGAGAATACACCCCTGTTCCTGTTACATTTTCAGGGTAAATTAAACCAGACAATAAAAGAGTT
>JAQJVL010007525.1:0-23624 GCA_035578905.1 Stictocephala bisonia
AGTTCTTTAATTATTAACCCTAACCTTTGCCGGATTAGTATTTTAGTGGATGTCTTGGACTGTGGAGACCATGGTCTAAGGTCTGAATCACAAAGTGAGCCAACAGTCGGTACTTCACAAGTTTGAAGAAGGTGATGTACCGGCCAATATACAGGTGTTTTTAAGAGGCAGCCGCTACTAGTCTTCATCGCCCTGTTTAGGTGAACACCACCTTCTTGCACTGTTGTACTGATAACGGGAGCAGAATACTCAGCATTGGATACTGTACTAAAGTAGAGAAATCTCTTTAGTAAACAGGACTTGAGCCGTAAGCTGTCGAAGATGATCCAGCGTGTTAGTCCTGGTCCCAATGTAAGTTCTCTACAAAGATCCAGCATGTTAGTCCTTGTCTCAATGTAAGTTCTAAACGAAGATCCAGCATGTTAGTCCTTGTCTCAATGTAAGTTCTAAACGAAGATCCAGCATGTTTGTCCTGGTCCCAATGTAAGTTCTCAATAAAGATCCAGCATGTTAGAACTGGTCCCAGCATAAGTTCTCAACGAAGATCCAGCATGTTAGAACTGGTCCCAGCATAAATTCTCAACGAAGATCCAGCATGTTAGTCCTGGTCCCAATGTAAGTTCTCTACAAAGATCCAGAATGTTAGTCCTGGTCACAACGTAAGTTCTCAACGAAGATCCAGCATGTTAGTCTTGGTCCCAACGTAAGTTCTCAACGAAGATCCAGCAAGTTATGTTAGTCCTGGTCCCAATGTCAGTTCTCAACGAAGATCCAGCATGTTAGTCCTGGTCCCAATGTAAATTATCTACGAAGATCCAGCATGTTAGGCATGGTCCCAATGTAAGTTCTCAACGAATATTCAGCATATTAATCCTGGTCACAATGTAGGTTCTCAACGAATATTCAGCATGTTAGTCCTGGTCCCAACGTAAGTTCTCAACGAAGATCGAGCATGTTAGTCCTGGTCCTAATGTAAGTTCTCAACGAAGATCCAGCTTGTTAGTCCTGGTCCCAATGTAAGTTCTCAACGAAGATCCAGCATGTTAGTCCTGGTCCCAATGTAAGTTCTCAACAAAGATCCAGCATGTTAGTCCTGGTCCCAATGTAAGTTCTCAACGAAGATCCAGCATGTTAGTACTGGTCTCAACGTAAGTTCTCTACGAAGATCCAGCATGTTAGTCCTGGTCCCAATGTAAGTTCTCAACGAAGATCCAGCATGTTAGTCCTGGTCCCAATGTAAGTTCTCTACGAAGATCCAGCTTGTTAGTCCTGGTCCCAATGTAAGTTCTCAACGAAGATTCAGCATGTTAGTCCTGGTCCCAATGTAAGTTCTCTACGAAGATCCAGCATGTTAGTCCTGGTCCCAATGTAAGTTCTCAACGAAGATCCAGCATGTTAGTCCTTGTCTCAATGTAAGTTCTCAACAAAGATCCAGCATGTTAGTCCTGGTCCCAATGTAAGTTCTCAACGAAGATCCAGCATGTTAGTACTGGTCTCAATGTAAGTTCTCTACGAAGATCCAGCATGTTAGTCCTGGTCCCAATGTAAGTTCTCAACAAAGATCCAGCATGTTAGTCCTGGTCTCAAAGTAAGTTCTCAATGAAGATCCAGCATGTTAGTCCTGGTCCCAATGTAAGTTCTCAACGAAGACCCAGCATGTTAGTCCTTGTCCCAATGTAAGTTCTCTACGAAGATCCAGCATGTTAGCCCTGGTCCCAATGTAGGTTCTCAACGAAGATCCAGCATGTTAGTCCTGGTCCCAATGTAAGTTCTCAACGAAGACCCAGCATGTTAGTCCTTGTCCCAATGTAAGTTCTCTACGAAGATCCAGCAAGCTAGCCCTGGTCCCAATGTAAGTTCTCTACGAAGATCCAGCATGTTAGTCCTGGTCCCAATGTAAGTTCTCAACGAAGATCCAGCATGTTAGTCCTGGTCCAAACGTAATCTTCCTCTTTCAGTAGGTAACGTTTGAAACATAGATATGTATATAAACTTACTCCTAGGTAATATAGATGATATTATATTTCGCTCTAAGGCCATTGAAAATTATATTCATTTTGTATTAGTTAGTTTATTACTTTTTTAAACACTGGTTGTTTTTTCGCCTTTACCTTTCCGTTTAAAGTATTAAAATAAGTATGAATATATCCAGTTAAAGTCCTTTTCTTGGTTTGTACTATGTGATGTTGTGTAGAAAACTATATCATATGCACACCAATTTTGTTATACTATCTGGCAGGAAAGTTGGCAAAGTAAACAAAGAAGAGAGCTAGAAGAGAGACTTGTAGCGGTTCATAATTTTAACTTTCTCTACAATCCCGTATAACTTTTATAATTAACCTGGTAAGTGTAATTATATTAGATTATGTTTTAAAATATAGGTTTTCAAAGTAGTTATCAAGTAACTTATTTACGAAGACAGAATGTTCATTAAATTAGAATATCTAACTTTTAACTCTTTATACTTTTTCAATAATTGAATCGTCGAATTTCTTCTGCGTTGGAAAGTTATAATTTACACTTGATCGTTCTCCAAAGTTATAAGTAGGTTTTTAAGATACAAGTTGTACTTTTTTTGGTTCAAACTGAGTTATAAAAATAATTCTTAATACAATTTTTAATTAAAAACCGTCCATTGTTTATTGCCACTCTCGATAATTTTAATAGTAATATAATGGTATAAATAATGTCAATCAAACAATAGAACGAGGGATGTAAGTTTTAACAAAATTGAAACTTTATAAACAGTAATTATGGATGTTACATAACTACTCCATTACATTAAATAGTGTTAAATCAATAATACATAATACAAAGTTATTTTGAATATTACTAGGGCATTGATCCATGTGACACGGAATGTCGTTTTATAGTAAGTTTTTTTTCCTACGTTGATATGCGCTGATATTTATGGTAACAATTTGTAGTTGTTATGAATTACCTCTTTTTTATAAACTTTTCTTATTAGGCTAAATAATTTTGGCAGTATTATTAAGTATTTTATTTTCATTTGTTTTACTGTCAAATAATATTTTATTAGTATGCTGGAGTTTACCACAGATAAATAAAAATAAGTTGTGTCTTATGTAAATTGTATTTTCAATCATTTGGTTTCTATTTTTTATGTGTTACAAGGTATAAAATAGCTTTAAAATTGCTTTAAAAAATGTAATCTTTTTCAAATAAAAGAGGGACATTATTTTCAAGGATATTTTTCAATGAATTTTTATCTAATACTAAATTAAACTAATTATATAGTTTACGATAATAACTAACCAGCTGACAGAAACTAATACCTTTCTTAACCTTAAGCCTTTAAAATTGGCTCATAAACGTTAAAGGCGTATACAATGGCAAATACAAGTCAAACTTTACTGTTCTAGCCAGCAACCTGTTGAGTTATAGCAGGGAAGCAGTTGGCAACTAGAGTTTTATAGCTTAATGCCTCCATTTATCAAACTATAATTGCATTTGTTAGACGTAACCTATCGTTTGTTATTAAACTTAAAACAATTTACTATTTAATAAAAGTAATAAATCATTTTAGCACAACTATTTTGTACACTAAACACTTAAAAAGTTGTTTTACAAAATTTGTACAAAATTACGTATATATTAAGTGAAAAAAAATTAATCAGCACTTTGTTTAGGTTATATATTTATTGATATTATTAAAAAATATTCTGGCAATTAGCCAAAATTGTATAAATTGTTGATAAATTTTAAAATACATTTAAGGCATATGTTGCATGTATTCTATAGTTTGTCGTGACGAACCTTCTCCCTTTTTCCTTCTAGAAGTGGTAAAAAGTGTTGTCATTAAATAAAAACAGAATACCTTTTGCATTCCTATTTTCTTTCTTGACGAATAATACATTTTAGGGTTTAATTTGTTACTTAATTAGTTGAACTCCATATAAAGTTATAGTATAAATCATAAACTGGTTAAATACAACTTAAATAATTGTATGACATCATACTAAATGTAAGTTAGTAAATTTATCAAATTGGATTGAGTGATCAAGATATGATATTACACAATAATAAACTTAAGAATTATTTTCTACTTCACTCCAAAACTAGTTTACATGGCCTACAGGTCTTTGCGTGAACTTTACTCAACTAATGAAATAATTATATTCAATAATACTGTATAAATATGTATGCTACATATATGTAGATCTCTCAGATATATACTCAGATGTACACGTCATTACTAATGTCATTACTGGGAAATATCATATATATGATAATCATCTTTTGTTGAAACCATCAAAATCTAAGGAATTTAGAATTGTATTTAGGACAGTTAGTACTTTTATCCAAATGGACATTGTTTACTTATATATAAACATGATATTTCCTAGCAATGATCTTAATTATGACGTGTATATCTGAGTATATATGTATGAGAATTACATATATGTACAATCCACCTAAAGAGTACAAGAGGGATTGGGTTTTAAGGGAAGGAAGTAAATATCTTATGTAAAATAAACTGGACTGGATAATATATGAGAGGCTGGTTAAAGGCCAGTCCATGTATTGTGTGGTAAGGAGTTGATATGAATAGTTCTAATACGATAAACAGTAAAATAGGTAGTCATCATAGATAAATATGATGAACATTTCAAAACTATGGAACCAAAAGAATGACAATAGAAAACACGATTTCACATCCAATTGTTTAACTGTATTATGTATTATTATATGTATTTTGTACTAATATCGTGCCTATGCGAGACGTCACATTGTACTACAGCTTAATAAATAGGTGCTTAAGTTAAAGCATAGCTAGATTTTTGCGCTTAACTAAATACACTTCTTTATAAAACTTTCTTTTAAGTTTATCCTATAAAGTTTTATGCATTTTAGAATGGTATATAACTAAAATTTTAAAAATAATCAATCTTTAACATTCATTAAAACTGTAAAATTAGATCTTCAAATTTATTTCCTTCAGATTCCTAATAATTATGAACTTTAAGTGACTATTATGGCCAAGGTGGCATCCAACTATGAGATACAAATTATGGGGGTTATTAAAAAGGTAGTGTTATAGTTTTTAGGGACCTTTTAACTCTGAAGTTTATTTAGCATTGCAACATATCAGTCAGTTCTCGTGATTCAACGCATTTCCAGCTAATAACTTTAACTCTTTTTAATTTAAAAATGGTGGGGATCCTTGACGTCATAGCTTTAATGAAAGGCACCTTTAGGACGGTATACCCTAAAAAAAAAAAAAAAATTAGAAGGGAAAGCGCATAACCTTCACGTTTTACAGGGTTGTACCCACTATACTCCTTCTTTTAGGGCTACTTGAAAAAAATCCCTCAAAACTCGGAGTAATTGAAGAATATTTTGTCATTGAAGGTTAGAGGTCTGCATGGTGTTATAAATAGTAGTTCTTCCAAGATTTTTTCACAAAAAAGAAGACAGCCGACTTGATCATTTATTATAATATATTTGGTTAAGGTCTTAAGATAAATAAGAACAAACAAGTAAAGAACGTTATCTTGGTTAAAATAATTTTTTTTTAATTACCATTTCATTAAGCGTTCAGTATCTGCCACTTTGTACTAAAATATAATTTTAATATTGGGCTTCCAACAAATAAGTTTAGGAAAAATGCCCGTCAACAATTATAATGTAAAATTATACCTATTATCTATTCTTCAGAATTTTAAGCGAGTTAAGGTGATATATGCATGCTAGTCCGGCTATAAAAAATGCATAAAATAATCGTTCAATATAGCCAAACGTTTGATTTAAATGTTTTCTATTGTAGTTCATGAAAATGTTTTTATTCGTCCCGGAAGTGTGTAATACCCATCTAAAGGGCAATAATACTGATAACACTTTATCGAACGTAATATAACTCAATGTATAGTGAAACCCTTTCCTGTTGACACTAAACTGTGCTTATTTAAGTATTTCAACTTATTGAAGATGGAAGTTGATCTCCTATAAGCTTATTTCTACTGAGTTGGAAGCTTTATCAACACCATTTCACACTCCAGCAGATTTAATTAGGCACAGACAGAGTCGTGTTAACGAGGGCTAATGAACTTTACTTCAACTTCAGTGGCATTCAATAAAATGTATTTCACTAAGATTAATTAATTGATGTAGTGTATTGTCAAAAAGTGAACTCATTTCTGTAGAGAAATCAAGAAATCATGATCCTTTACTTCATCAATAATAGTAATAATAGAATCAGTTTGACATCTTATGTCAATAATACTTTGTATATTTGTACAGTTGTATGTTATTTACCACTTAAACATTGTAAGTCGATAGTACAATTGATTTCGTGATTAATTCCTACTTCATTTAGCTATTACCATACCATCCCACATACTGATGTAACGTTGTCGTAAGTAGTAGGGATATGGGGCTTTAACGCCGCCCCATGAAGAGTTTTAGCCAAATGAAGAGTTGAGGGTGGGGGAAGGTCACGTGACCGGATCCAAGATGGCGGCCCCGGATCCAAGATGGCAGCCCCCAGTCCTGCCAACCTGTTGGGAATTTTCCCTCCCAAAAGTTCCCAAATTTTCCTCAAATTCCCTTTTTGTACTATATAAAATACACTATTAGCCTTGTTATACTATATAAAATGCATTATTTTCTCTTATACTCTATAGTAAATCTATACTCTATGGGACCTTGACCCAAGTTTCCACACCACCCAAGAGGTATAGGGTCATTGCACTCTGTGCAAAGGCGCGTGTTTTATTATAGTGGGTGTCCCCAGTAGGCATAATCCCACTTCCTTTAATGTAACTTGCCCCAGTCCTGCCAACCTGTTGGGAATTTTCCCTCCCAAAATTTCCCTCAAATTTCCCTCAAATTCCCTTCTTATACTATATAAAATACACTATTAGCCTTGTTATACTATATAAAATGCATTATTTTCTCTTATACTCTATGGAACCTTGACCTTGACGACATGCACAAAACATATTACGTAAAGCATGCAAAGATACTCACCCTTTATGGTCGGTAGAATGTTAGTACAAAGCCTCTGAAGGAACGTCAACCTCCTCTACCAGCTCAGAGGTCACTCTTTTGATTTTTAAGGGTAAACAAAGAGGCTCCCACAGGTCTAGACCATATACCCCTGTGGTACGGAGAAACAAACCCTTGTAATAAGCCCCAACCATCGCTCATTACATTGGTAGCCATCCTGCCACCTTTCCATAGAGATTTACTCTAGGTGTTTATAGTAAATCTCGTAGACCATGTAACTTGCGAACAAAATACACGGTATGAAGATCAATGGGATGCAGCGTCTTTTCCTTTTTTCTTCTTGCATTAAAAATGCTTTGCAGTATCTGCAGTCGTGTACTCGATCTTCTGGTGTTTTGAAACACTTAAACATCTTGCAGCAATGCTCCATCTTTCCGAAACAATAACACAGCAGACGTGGATCCAACTTCTTAGATCAGTACCAAGTTGTCCGGTATTGATTCCCCCTCATGCAAAGTGTCGACGTATCTTCTAGGTAGAAACACCTTGACGTCCTCCTCCAAATGCGGATCAAACAGTATCGCAACGAGAGTATCACCGTATTTCGTATTTATGCGTGTAATACTTTTGACTGGATACTGGATGTTGGATGACAAATCTCCAACCTTGACAGTAATATAATTCATCGGAGTAGCAGCATTGAAACGTTCGACAAAAGATGCCATGATAGACTGATAAGAAAAGTGAAAATACGAGTCCTTTTATACTCTCAGTTGACCTTGAGAGTCACGGCTTGTTAGGAGTATTGTGCCTCCTTCCCCGAAGGCCTATGCACGAGTTGTAACACTTGTCCTTGTATTCCCAGACAAGACCATGACTATCAAGTCAATGCCTGTCCAGACAAGTCTTGACCCAAGTTTCCACACCACCCAAGGAGTATAGGGTCATTGCACTTTGTGCATTGGTGCGTTTTTTATTATAGTGGGTGTCCCCAGTAGGCATAATCCCACTTACTTTAATGCAACTTGCCCCAACCATCGCAAGCTACGGTGATAGCCACTCCATAACAAAATTGCTACCTCCCAGTAGTGGGTTAATAAAACCCGGGTTAACACAACGTGGGTTATTAAAGCCCGGGTTAAATCAACGTGGGTTAATAAAACCCTGGTTAACACAACGTGGGTTATTAAAGCCCGGGTTAAATCAACGTGGGTTAATAAAACCCGGGTTAACACAACGTGGGATATTAAAGCCCGGGTTAAATCAACGTGGGTTAATAAAACCTGGGTTAAAAACATGGATCAATCATACTAAGCAACTAACAAAAGAACTCCTACAAGTACTTTTCCTTCAACCATTGTGGCGGCCCCAGCCGGATCCAAGATGGCGTCTTTTCCCTCCCGCGCCAACTCACACCCAGTAGCCCGTGGGAAAATTCCCTCACCGAAAAGATGGCAATTCTTTTCTGGTGAAAACACGACGGTTTACGTGTCTCAACAAAATTATTATTTTTTTAATTATATATTTTGGGTTTATTATATTATAAAACAGAAAAACAGAAAAACAGAAAAACAGAAAAACAGAAAAACAGAAAAACAGAAAAACAGAAAAACAGAAAAACAGAAAAACAGAAAAACAGAAAAACAGAAAAACAGAAAAACAGAAAAACAGAAAAACAGAAAAACAGAAAAACAGAAAAACAGAAAAACAGAAAAACAGAAAAACAGAAAAACAGAAAAACGGAAAAACGGAAAAACGGAAAAACGGAAAAACGGAAAAACAGAAAAACAGAAAAACAGAAAAACAGAAAAACAGAAAAACAGAAAAACAGAAAAACAGAAAAACAGAAAAACAGAAAAACAGAAAAACAGAAAAACAGAAAAACAGAAAAACAGAAAAACAGAAAAACAGAAAAACAGAAAAACAGAAAAACAGAAAAACAGAAAAACAGAAAAACAGGAAAACAGAAAAACAGGAAAACAGAAAAACAGAAAAACAGGAAAACAGAAAAACGGCCGTTTTTCTGTTTTCCTGTTTTTCTGTTTTTCTGTTTTATAACATAATAAACCCCAAATATATAATTAAATAAATAATAATTTTGTTGAGACACGTAAACCGTCATGTTTTCACCAGAAAAGAATTGCCATCTTTTCGGTGAGGGAATTTTCCCACGGGCTACTGGGTGTGAGTTGGCGCGGGAGGGAAAAGACACCATCTTGGATCCGGCTGGGGCCGCCACAATGGTTGAAGGAAAAGTACTTGTAGGAGTTCTTTTGTTAGTTGCTTAGTATGATTGATCCATGTTTTTAACCCAGGTTTTATTAACCCACGTTGATTTAACCCGGGCTTCAATAACCCACGTTGTGTTAACCCGGGTTTTATTAACCCACGTTGATTTAACCCGGGCTTTAATAACCCACGTTGTGTTAACCAGGGTTTTATTAACCCACGTTGATTTAACCCGGGCTTTAATAACCCACGTTGTGTTAACCCGGGTTTTATTAACCCACTACTGGGAGGTAGCAATTTTGTTATGGAGTGGCTATCACCGTAGCTTGCGATGGTTGGGGCAAGTTGCATTAAAGTAAGTGGGATTATGCCTACTGGGGACACCCACTATAATAAAAAACGCGCCAATGCACAAAGTTCAATGACCCTATACCCCTTGGGTGGTGTGGAAACTTGGGTCAAGACTTGTCAGTAGAAGGGGCCCCCCTTGAGGCCAGCTCTCTGATTGGTCCGTCTGTGATTTAATTTTGATTGACTGTGATTTAATTTTGATTGATTGTGATTTAATTTTAATTAACTGTGATTTAATTTTGATTGACTGTGATTTAATTTTGATTGACTGTGATTTAATTTTGATTGATTGTGATTTAATTTTGATTAACTGTGATTTAATTTTGATTGATTGTGATTTAATTTTGATTGACTGTGATTTGATTTTGATTGATTCTTAATGGGCTGTGATTTAATTTTGATTGATTTTGATTGATTTTTAATGAGCTTTGATTAGATTTTGATTGACTTTGATTTAATTTTGATTGACTGTGATTTGATCTTGATTGATTTTTAATGGGCTGTGATTTAATTTTGATTGATTTTGATTGATTTTTAATGAGCTTTGATTAGATTTTGATTGACTTTGATTTGATTTTGATTGGGCTTTGATTTGATTTTGATTGACTTTGATTTTGATTTGATTTTATGTACAATAATTATTTACAAACAAAAATGCTTAACATGTATTTCTAAATTCTTTTTTATTATTAATAATCAAAATTATAAATAATAAAAATTAAATTTTGAATAATAAATATTAAAAATATTATTTGCAATTTTTTATTCATTACCCTTTACACTGTTAGCGGATAAGGACGGAGTGACTGAAACAATCGGAAGCAAAGGAATAAATGCCAAGACGGCCGTATAACCTGAACTGACACTTTTGAGGATGGGTTATTGAAAGGTGATTGGAAAGTCTGCAAGAAAATACAAAATATCCTTAGTAAAGTAATATCAACTGGCAGAAAGGTGATAATGCTAGGATAATGTCGAGTCGGAACTGACACTTTCAGGATAGAGTATTGGAAGGTGTTAAAGGAAACTGTAAGAAAATACATATAATCATTAGTAAATGAAATCAACTGAATCATCTGTTAGAGAATGGTGCGAGCACTACAACTATCATGCAAAACTACCATGCAAAACTATCATGCGACAGAACTACCACGCTACAACTATTACTACAGAGAATGTTTCATAAAGAATGGTACCTATTCTTTACAAAAGATTCTACTAACGGCTGTTCAATCAACCAGCTAGCTAGGCTGCTCGATAGAGACTGCCAGGATGATGGTGGCGAGGTCTCTCACCCAACGAGTAGTGGGGGAGCCTAACGAGTAGTGGGGGAAGTTGTGGTGGTGGGGGTTATGCAACCAAGAAGTTTCTATATCACATTTCTAACGCTGAATTCGCTAAGTCCATTATGTAGGTCGCGGTTAACTAAAAGATAAATTAATAGATGAGAGAAACTCTAAGTTTAATGCAACTATATAAATACGATCAGATGTGTCGAGAGAGAAAGAGAGAGAGCGACACGAGACTGTCTAAAGAAAATGCACCGCGATTTTTCTATTAAGTACGTAACAACTAGCAAACCTAGTACAGAATTCTCTCTTGTTACACTATATAAAATGCATTATTTTCTCTTATACTCTATAGTAAATCTATACTCTATGGGACAGACTTTGAAGCACATTCCTTTCCCCGCTGCGGAAAGTGAATGCGTTTCTGTCGCTAAAGCCGACCTTCTTCTTCTATTTACTACCTCCTGCACTCTTGTGCTCTCATCCATCTTCATACGGAATCCCGTCTGGTTATTTCCTGTTTTTATGTTTTTATGTTTTCCTGTTTTTCTGTATTTATGTTTTCCTGTTTTCCTGTTTTCCTGTTTTTCTGTTTTTCTGTTTTTCTGTTTTTCTGTTTTTCTGTTTTTCTGTTTTTCTGTTTTTCTGTTTTTCTGTTTTTCTGTTTTTCTGTTTTTCTGTTTTTCTGTTTTCCTGTTTTCCTGTTTTTCTGTTTTTCTGTTTTCATGTTTTTCTGTTTTTCTGTTTTCCTGTTAGTAGATAATATATATGGGCTAATCATCCTCACTTTTCTGCCCTCTGTTTGGTCGAGAGCGGTTACGTGACCAGATCAAAGATGACAGCCTTTCCCTTCTTATACTATATAAAATACACTCCTAACCTAACCTTTCCTCCGTTATACTATATAAAATGTAAAAAGATGGTGGTCTTTTATACATGTACTTCAGGCGACTGTCGGCTACCTTCGTACGCTCTTCACCCGTCGGCTACCAGTCTGGCGCACACCCAAATGCTACGCTCTGATTGGTTGCCTCCCTCACACGTAATCTTTCTCACACGTACTGTTAGCCTACCTATTTAAATTAATTTTTTATTTAATTTTTCTCAATATTTTGTTTAATACACAGTTAACATCGCTCTTACCTTCATGTACTCATCTACGGCTTCCTTTAACATACATCGTTACCCGCAATACACGTTTTATTTAAAAATTAAGGAACAGATGTAATAGGTGATGACGTCAGCTCCCGCACTTTAGTATAACGTCACTATTATTTATTATAATAATCAAAATTATAAATAATAAAAATTAAACTTTAAATAATAAATATTAAAAATATTATTTGCAATTTTTTATTAATTAAATATAAATATTTGTAACAAACACATTTAAAAATAATTTTTAAATATATTATAAGTTTATTTAAAATGTTTTGACGGCGGCGACCACCTGCCGGATCCAAACGTTATTGATTGTTTCGGAGAGTGGGGAAGCCACCTGCCGGATCCAAGCGTTATTGATTGTTTCGGAGAGTGGGGAAGCCACCTGCCGGATCCAAGATGGCGACGCTCATGTTTCCCGCCAAATTTCCTAACCTCACTTTTCCTAACCTCACTTTCTGTGCTAGCTGGGGAATAAGGATGTTAATAATACTACAGTATGCATCTAATGGACTTTACTATTTAAATTCTACTCAATTTACTACATTCTATATAATATTCTTCATCACTCCCACCTGAAAAGGAAAAAAAATCAATATTAGTTATCGTACAAAGAAAACTAATATTATACATTGTATTGCATGCGTATCTGTATATGTGTACCAAATTTGAGCGAAATCGGACGGTAAATAATGAATAAACAGGGCGTTATTGATTTTCCAATTTTGGTTCGCGGCTCGATTTAATACTATGAATTAAACTACACTCGCTGAGGCAAATCGATTCAGTCGGAGCTTCCAATCTAGCTACGTCTCGCATTCTCCACACTCAGTCTACAGCAACTGCTCCTGTCTGCGCAGAACTTCTCTGTTGGTGAGTATTTAGAAATTATACTTGTCGGTGTTAGAGACAGGCCTTGAGTCCTTGTGATTCGGCTAGTTTTAAACACCGATCAGTCCTTTAGCCAACATGCAATAGTTGGCTCAAGGACTCGCGGGGGATTCCGTGAGAGTGGTGGGACGCACTCTCGGCCAACTTCGACTTGGCAGCGGATACCCGGGTGGGGCCAGCGTGTGACGCACTGGCTTTTCCTTATAAGGCAACTGCCGCTAGGAGTCGTCACTAGGTTCCCTTAGCTTGCTTTTACCCTCCCCAGTGCCGTGTTAGAACACCGATGTGCCTAACACTGAGCCACTTTTTGGTCTTGTAAAATTTTCCTCATGATATAATTTCTAAAATAGCCATGAACTTCTATGCTTTCGTACAGAATCAGTCATACGTCTGAAACATAACCTCACTTTTTGAGACTTTATTTATTGTTTGGAACATAACCTTACATTTTAGAGCTTAGCAGACCCTATATATTTATTATATTCAACTTCTGAAACTTTCTAGGTTCTGAAAAATCAAGGTGTTCAGTGACGTCATAAAGCCCTATATAAGCGGGTCAGAAGAGAGGAAAATTCAGTTGGTGTCTAGCAACCAAGTTGGTAAGTGGCTCTTGGTGAGTATTGTAATATTAAGTTATAACCTAACTCAACCATAACTACAAGTAGTATTCGGTTACTTCAGTTGACTATATCAATTCGATTATTCTAGTCGATTATATTCATTCGATTATTTTAGTCGAATATTTTATACTCGATTATTATATTGACTTTTTCGTTATTTTAAGCGTATTTATCTGGTTTTTGTGTCTATATCTTTGTATTTTAAAAAGGATCCTGTAAATATTGTTGGTACTAACGAGACCTATGTTAGGAAATTTAGATTGTACGGTTCTAAAACAACTTTTAAGTTTAACCAACCTCCTCCCGGTGTTGCTGAAATTGACTGGATCAGACGGGGACTCAGTGAACTTGTGAATAAAATGAAATCTAGCGCTGCAGATACTGACCAGCTTGGGTTCACCTTAACTAGTATTAATTTCAAAAATAAAGAGCCTGGGTATGTAGCCTTCAGACCCGCTTCCGAAATTGATGAGGATATTATTTGGAACATTTTTGGAGGTATTGTACAAAGTAACGCAGAGTCAATAACAAGCAGTGATACCTTTAAAGTAGAATGTACTAGAGTGAATCTACCTGTTGGTTCAGGGAGAGTGAGACCAGGAATTTACAATAATTTTATAGAAGAGTGTAAGGCACGTAGGGGTATAGTGTGTATCAATAATGTAGATAATTTGTGTCTTGCCAGAGCTCTTGTGGTAGGTAAGGCGCTCGCCAAAAAAGATCCATTGTACAGTGCTATAAGAAAAGATAGGTGTATGAGGCAGACCGATAAGGCTAAGAAATTGTTAGCCAAGGCGAGAGTGGACATTCCAGAAGAAGGGGCAGGTATTGCTGAACTTGAAAAGCTTCAGGATCATCTTAAAAAATATAAAATAACAGTGTATAATTATGATAGGAAAGGCCGTGAAGTGTATTTTAGTGGAGGTAGTGATGATGCAGTGTACAGTATTAACCTACTGTTCAATAATGGTCATTTTAATGTAATTAATAGTCTTACCGCAGCTTTTGCTTGTAAATATTTTTGTGAAGCATGCCACACTCCCTACGACCACAAGGCTAAACACAGGTGCTCCTCCATATGCCAGGCTTGCCATACCATCTCACCGCCGTGTACACGTGAACATGAAGGAATTACCTGTCCAAAATGTTGTAGAGTATTCAAGAACCAACGCTGTTTCATCGCTCATCAAGGGGATGTGTGTAGTAGGATACACTTGTGTAAGTCATGTCACAAAATCGTAAGACCGAAAGATCGTTTGTCTGTACATGTATGTGGTGAAGTGTTTTGTACTACTTGTGATGCCTTCAAGACCCCCAACCATCAGTGTTATATGCGTGTAGATACTGGAAAACCGAAAACAGAAGATTTTGCATTCATATTCTTTGATCTAGAAACCAGACAGGATGAGTGTTTAAGCAATGATAGTAGTGCTAAGGTGCATATAGTGAACTTGTGTGTATCGCAACAGTTTTGCTGGAAGTGTTTGGGAGGAAGTGTTTCGTGTGATTTGTGTCTTACGCGTATGCGAATCTTCAAGGCCAACCCCGTTGAACAGTTTATGGACTATGTAATGACTGAACGGAAAAAGTTTATAAAGCTCTGTGTTATCGCTCACAACGGTCAAGGGTTCGACTTTCAGTTTATCCTGAAGTACCTACTTGAGCAAACTAAATTCACACCCGAATTAATAACAAGAGGTTCCAAAGTGATTCTACTAGAGTTGGACAATGTCAGATTCATCGACAGTTTAAATTACTTTCCCATGGCTCTCTCTGCACTACCCAAAGCCTTTGACCTCGGCCCTGAAAAGAAAAAAAGGATACTTTCCACACCTGTTCAACACCCTCCAGAACCAGAACTACGTAGGACCTATGCCGGACAAGAGCTACTACTGTCCCGACTCAATGTTTAAGAAGAACCACGACTCATTCCAAGTATGGTACAACCAACAAGTAGAAAACAATTATGTATTTGATTTCCAGAAAGAGATAATTGAATATTGTATTTCGGACGTAGATATACTCGCTCAAGCTTGTTTAAAATGTAGATCGTTGTTCCTGGACCAGTGCCAAGTCGACCCTTTTTTGGAGGCAGTTACTATCGCGAGTGCGTGTAATCTTGCTTTCCGGCGAAAATTCCTCAAACCAAACACTATTGGACTTTTACCAAAACACGGATACAGGTTAGTAGATAATCAATCGGCTATAGCACTTCAGTGGTTATGTTGGGAAGAGGAGAAAAAAGGTGTTAGGATCCAACATGCAGGGAGGGAGCGTGAAGTTAAAGTAGAGGGAATGAAGGTGGACGGTTTCGACGGAGATACAATATACGAGTTCCACGGCTGCTACTACCACGGATGCCCCAAATGTTTCCCTTACAAGAGGGAGGACCCTCTAAAAGAAGACCCATCCGACTCTCTCCAGCTGCGCTACAACCGTACACAGCTTAAAATAGAAAAACTCGCCCAAACAAACTACCAGATAGTTGAAATGTGGCAGTGTGAGTTTAGGAAAATCAAAGAACGAGAGCGACTTCACTACCTAGATACACACCCTATGCTGCATACTCTGCCACTCAACCCACGGGATGCCTTTTTCGGAGGACGTACAGGTAACTCAAAACTGTACCACAAGTGTAACCACGATGAGTCTATACAGTACGTTGATGTGTGTTCGCTTTACCCGTTTGTGTGTAAACACGGTCATTATCCTTTAGGACACCCAACAATCTACGTGGGAGACGCAGAGTGTCGTAGCCGTGGTTTAAATGTCGACGGATTGCTAAAGTGTAAAGTACTACCTCCCAGCAACTTGTTTCATCCGGTTCTTCCTACAAGAATGAACAATAAACTAATGTTTGTGTTGTGTAGAGTTTGTGGAGAAGAGCAGTGTGTTAGTGATTGTGTACATAGTGACAATGAACGAAGTCTGACAGGAACATGGACAATGGATGAAATAAGGAAGGCGATTGAAAAAGGTTATGTTATTTTGGAAATATTTGAGCTGTGGGAATATAAAATGGCTACGTTCAGCAACGGTGGTCTTTTCACAGATTTTATTGATACATTTCTAAAAATTAAGCAAGAGTCCTCAGGCTACCCTACATGGTGTCATTTACAAGAAGATAAAGACAAATACATTCAGGATTACTTTGAACACGAAGGTATCCAGCTGGACCCATCAAAAATTGAAAAGAACGAAGGTCTTAGATGTCTGGCTAAATTAATGTTAAATTCCTTCTGGGGTAAATTTGGACAAAGAGAAAACCAAACCAAAGCATTAATAACGCGAGATCCCGAAAATTTGTTTAAACTACTCTCCAATCCTGAAGTACAGGTAAACAGAATTCAGGAAATTAACCAGGACGTTGTCCTTGTAAACTGGCAATATCTAGAGGAGGTTGGAGAGTCCTTAAGAACTGTTAATGTTGTTTTGGCAGCATTTACCACTGCCCAAGCTAGACTAAAATTGTACGAACACTTGGATGCCTTGGGTGTTCAGGTACTGTATTACGACACAGATTCGGTTGTCTACATATACAAAGACGGACTGTACAGAGTAAATACCGGTGATTATTTAGGCCAGATGACAGACGAACTTGCTAAAGACTACGGTCCCGGTTCATACATTACGGAATTTGTGTCAGGCGGTCCTAAAACATATGCGTATCTCGTGTATTCTACAAAGGACCAAACAATCATACCTAACTGTAAAATAAAAGGTCTAACACTTAATCTAAAAACGTCTGAAAAACTAAATTTTGAAAAACTTAAAGAGATGGTTCTAAGTGATGAGGATCAAAACATGGATATTGAAGAATCCCGTATTCGGAGAACTAGTGATAGGGATGTAGTAACCGTAAACGAGACAAAAGTATTTAAAGTTACTGGACCAAAACGAAAACGTGAAGGTAAGTATGATACCCTACCATACGGTTATAAAAAGCAGAAAACAACACAGTAACTCACCTATCGATCCACCCATCCGTGATCTTTTAGAACACCATAAGGCCAACTGTTTTCGGATTAAACTTTCATTCTCGTACTACCTGGGGAAACGGGTGTGTAATGATTGTGCATCTAGCTACACGGAGCATGTGGACATTGTTATCAATTGTATACAGGGAGATAACTGGGATCAGGTGTACGCAGACTATATCTGCTTTTTGTGTGGTAATGTTTGCTGGTCACTTGCGGGAGGATGGAACGACAGCATTTCGAGATGTGACTGTAGAATATAGAGTGTAAGTTCGTACTATCGAGGTGAGGGCGGCCCAAATTCAATAAAAAAGCCCGGCTGTTCTCCAAGGCAGCCTAATAAGCGTAGGTCCTGAGACAGTCCTGCAGCTTGGGGCTGGGTTAAGTCCTGTAAGACCTTGAGTCGCAGTCCGGGCCCTCGATAAGTACGTGCATTTGATGCATAAATGGGGCTCTGGGGTGTAAAAACCCGTAACCAAAAGCGAATGTGGTACCGAAGCTGTCATTTCATTCTCTCGGGAGGCGTCCATGCGAGTGCACATGCGCGATCACCCCGCTAGACATGACCGTGAATCAGACCTCACCATTAACTATGTTCCAGCCTCCTTCTCTGCTCCGCCAAAGTGCGTCAAAATTGTGCAAAGACTACGATTATATTGTAGACTAACAATCACATTTCTCTTCCCTTCCTCGCCTCTTATTTGATGAAATTATGTCTGCACACAAAGAAAATTGCCGTAAGATAACATTAGGTTATCACATATACGCACAAAAACTGTACTGTTTTCAATGTTACCGAGCTCTTTTTCCCGGAAATACATTTGGTCGGTTATTAAAAACAAAACTTCCGTTCATTCAGAAATCAAATTGGTTGAAGCTCCAGCCCCAATTCCAATGTACCCAATGCCGAACAACTCCTTATATCCACCCAACCTTCTTATACTGTTGTTGTTATCTGCAAAAATACGTGTACTGCTACGCTAATCTAAGAATCTAAAGGGACAAGTTCCTGGAGGATCCTTATTGCAGCGTTGGAAATTGAATATTTTTTTATTCTAAATTTGACACTCTGTCACTTCATTTTATTTTGAGATTTTTTTAATTTTTAGGAGGAGGCAACTAGTATGACTTTTCGGAAGGCCACCACTTTCTACAGCGGTGGAGGGGCTGTAGAATTAATAAAAGCTAAAAATACAGTTCAATAAAATGGTGGAGGGGGCTGCAGTCGGTCATTCTCAGACATGGCCTCGACCAGTCAACCTTCCTCTCTATACAAACTAAGTCTCGAGGCATGCTGCCTTCACTTATGTATCATTTCTGCTCAAAATTTACTACGTTTTATACAACTGGTAGTAAGAAGAGAAATTGGATTAAAATGTATACAACAAGAAATGTATACGATACCATTATAGATAGAAGTTTCAAAGACAATTATGAAGGTGTATGTCTGAGTGTACAAAATCAATTCCACAGTGTTTCGAATTGTGCATTGCAAAAAGCTTACCGTTTAGCTGCTTTTTTGAATCAAGGTCAGAACTGCAGTGGTGGTGGGGATAAGGAAACGTATAAATATGAGAGCTCCTCACAAACAATGCATCAGTATTACTCAGAGCTCCGAGGAGACGACATATAGTACAACAGCAAAGAAGCAGTTTGAAGATGGCATCGCAGCAGTCTATTCAAACATTACTTGAACAGTTCAACGCAAACTCCAAGTCATCCGTACTACCAACAAAGCGTTGTTCAGAATTAAAGGAGCAGAAACATTACATCGTACATCAAATAAGAAAACTGGACACCTCTGTGGGAGATGCAATTCTGGTTACTTTAAGCGATGCACCATACAATTCTGGTGATGTGCCAAAATTTCAGGTTTTCCTACCAAAGCGTTTTGTTAATCTTTTACAAAACGAAAATCTGAGCAATATACAACCAGGGATGCTCTGCTTGGAGTCACACGGAGTTAGTGGCCACAACTCTACAGAACTCTCTCTTCATATGCTGACATCTTCCTAGATACAAGAGTACATGGAAGCATCATCACTCCAGTTTAGTTTTAAGCTTTAATTATTGTAAATATATTTGTAAATAAAGATGAAAAAAATAAATAAATAAAATAAGAAAAAAACCTTCTTGCATAGAATGATTTGTTCTGTGCAAGAAGGTTTTTTTAAAAACACTCCTCGTGACCTTGGCCTACTTTTGGATTTCATAAATAAGGTGCTGTATTTACTATGCAGTTAGTAGCACCATGAGTGTTGATAAGTTTGGACGGTACGATCAAGTTGGTAAGAAAACATCTGGTTTGCAAGTATCGGATTTGTGAAAAATAACTGTTTATTATTATCTACAACCAAAAATTGTTATGATGCACAAAACAAGTGCGTTACAAATGTTTCTCTTCCAAAACTACCAAACGATGCTGCTAATATGCAATACGTACAGAATTATAGTTTAGGAAGAACTTCTGACATGCACTACACGGTTGGAAACAAATTTATCAGAGATTTGCATGACCCTGTTTTGTCTTCAGATGCTGCAACTATGAGCTTTGTTAGGAAAAGTGAGGTTAGGAAATTTGGTGGGAAACATGAGCGTCGCCATCTTGGATCCGGCAGGTGGCTTCCCCACTCTCCGAAACAATCAATAACGCTTGGATCCGGCAGGTGGCTTCCCCACTCTCCGAAACAATCAATAACGTTTGGATCCGGCAGGTGGTCGCCGCCGTCAAAACATTTTAAATAAACTTTTAATATATTTAAAAATTATTTTTAAATGTGTTTGTTACAAATATTTATATTTAATTAATAAAAATTGCAAATAATATTTTTAATATTTATTATTTAAAGTTTAATTTTTATTATTTATAATTTTGATTATTATAATAAATAATAGTGACGTTATACTAAAGTGCGGGAGCTGACGTCATCACCTATTATATCTGTTCCTTAATTTTTAAATAAAACGTGTATTGCGGGTAACGATGTATGTTAAAGGAAGCCGTAGATGAGTACATGAAGGTAAGAACGATGTTAACTGTGTATTAAACTAAATATTGAGAAAAATTAAATAAAAAATTAATTTAAATAGGTAGGCTAACAGTACGTGTGAGAAAGATTACGTGTGAGGGAGGCAACCAATCAGAGCGTAGCATTTGGGTGTGCGCCAGACTGGTAGCCGACGGGTGAAGAGCGTACGAAGGTAGCCGACAGTCGCCTGAAGTACATGTATAAAAGACCACCATCTTTTTACATTTTATATAGTATAACGGAGGAAAGGTTAGGTTAGGAGTGTATTTTATATAGTATAAGAAGGGAAAGGCTGTCATCTTTGATCTGGTCACGTAACCGCTCTCGACCAAACAGAGGGCAGAAAAGTGAGGATGATTCGCCCATATATATTATCTACTAACAGGAAAACAGAAAAACATGAAAACAGAAAAACAGAAAAACAAGAAAACAGGAAAACAGAAAAACAGAAAAACAGAAAAACAGAAAAACAGAAAAACAGAAAAACAGGAAAACAGGAAAACAGGAAAACATAAAAACAGAAAAACAGGAAAACATAAAAACATAAAAACAGGAAATAACCAGACGGGATTCCGTAAAAGACCACCATCTTTTTACATTTTATATAGTATAACGGAGGAAAGGTTAGGTTAGGAGTGTATTTTATATAGTATAAGAAGGGAAAGGCTGTCATCTTTGATCTGGTCACGTAACCGCTCTCGACCAAACAGAGGGCAGAAAAGTGAGGATGATTCGCCCATATATATTATCTACTAACAGGAAAACAGAAAAACATGAAAACAGAAAAACAGAAAAACAAGAAAACAGGAAAACAGAAAAACAGAAAAACAGAAAAACAGAAAAACAGGAAAACAGGAAAACAGGAAAACATAAAAACAGAAAAACAGGAAAACAGGAAAACATAAAAACATAAAAACAGGAAATAACCAGACGGGATTCCGTATGAAGATGGATGAGAGCACAAGAGTGCAGGAGGTAGTAAATAGAAGAAGAAGGTCGGCTTTAGCGACAGAAACGCATTCACTTTCCGCAGCGGGGAAAGGAATGTGCTTCAAAGTCTGTCCCATAGAGTATAGATTTACTATAGAGTATAAGAGAAAATAATGCATTTTATATAGTGTAACAAGAGAGAATTCTGTACTAGGTTTGCTAGTTGTTACGTACTTAATAGAAATATCGCGGTGCATTTTCTTTAGACAGTCTCGTGTCGCTCTCTCTCTTTCTCTCTCGACACATCTGATCGTATTTATATAGTTGCATTAAACTTAGAGTTTCTCTCATCTATTAATTTATCTTTTTGTTAACCGCGACCTACATAATGGACTTAGCGAATTCAGCGTTAGAAATGTGATATAGAAACTTCTTGGTTGCATAACCCCCACCACCACAACTTCCCCCACTACTCGTTAGGCTCCCCCACTACTCGTTGGGTGAGAGAACTCGCCACCATCATCCTGGCAGTCTCTATCGAGCAGCCTAGCTAGCTGGTTGATTGAACAGCCGTTAGTAGAATCTTTTGTAAAGAATAGGTACCATTCTTTATGAAACATTCTCTGTAGTAATAGTTGTAGCGTGGTAGTTCTGCCGCATGATAGTTTTGCATGGTAGTTTTGCATGATAGTTGTAGTGCTCGCACCATTCTCTAACAGATGATTCAGTTGATTTCATTTACTAATGATTATATGTATTTTCTTACAGTTTCCTTTAACACCTTCCAATACTCTATCCTGAAAGTGTCAGTTCCGACTCGACATTATCCTAGCATTATCACCTTTCTGCCAGTTGATATTACTTTACTAATGATATTTTGTATTTTCTTGCAGACTTTCCAATCACCTTTCAATAACCCATCCTCAAAAGTGTCAGTTCAGGTTATACGGCCGTCTTGGCATTTATTCCTTTGCTTCCGATTGTTTCAGTCACTTCGTCCTTATCCGCTAACAGTGTAAAGGGTAATGAATAAAAAAATTGCAAATAATATTTTTAATATTTATTATTCAAAATTTAATTTTTATTATTTATAATTTTGATTATTAATAATAAAAAAAAGAATTTAGAAATACATGTTAAGCATTTTTGTTTGTAAATAATTATTGTACATAAAATCAAATCAAAATCAAAGTCAATCAAAATCAAATCAAAGCCCAATCAAAATTAAATCAAAGTCAATCAAAATCTAATCAAAGCTCATTAAAAATCAATCAAAATCAATCAAAATTAAATCACAGCCCATTAAGAATCAATCAAAATCAAATCACAGTCAATCAAAATTAAATCACAATCAATCAAAATTAAATCACAGTCAATCAAAATTAAATCACAATCAATCAAAATTAAATCACAGTCAATCAAAATTAAATCACAGTCAATCAAAATTAAATCACAGTCAATCAAAATTAAATCACAATCAATCAAAATTAAATCACAGTCAATCAAAATTAAATCACAGTCAATCAAAATTAAATCACAATCAATCAAAATTAAATCACGGAAATTTGGCGGGAAACATGGGCGCCGCCATCTTGGATGACGTCACAAAAAATTGGACCAATCAGAGCTCGGGCCGCAACGCGGGCCCCTTCTACTCCCCACCCTTTGGTCTCGTCAAGCTTCCTCAACTTGCTCAATACTCAGCAATAGTGTGTGAGTCTTGAAAATGCGGAGTTTCCAAAGTGATCACCACTAGCAGGCACAAATATCTCCGTTGGCTTCGTATACACTGAGGAGAAAAAATCCCTGAACAGTTCGCACATCCCTTGAGATTCCTTAGATTCGGTGCCATTGTAAGACATGCGTGAGGGCAGCGAGGAAGAGTTTCTAATAGCATTCACGTGGCTCCAAAAGAAGCGAAGGTTCACGGATACTCCCTGATCTACTATCCTTAAGTGCTGACGGTAGTCTCGCTTCGCAGATATCTTACAAGATGCTCTCGCATTGGAGAAACGAAGGTAATTGCAGGCTGTCGGTCGCTCCTTATACTGTCTGTGTAGAGTTTTTTTGTAATTACCAGATCTTTAGTTTCGGCAGAGAACCATCTGGGAAATGGTGAAACACCAACTCTTCTCAATGGTGAGTTCAGCTTCACTGCATCAGCAATCGTAGAAAGGA
>JAQJVL010007526.1:0-23618 GCA_035578905.1 Stictocephala bisonia
ACCTTATAACATTTACACGTTGTATGAAATATAAACTTTGAATGACAAAAGTAAACATATTATTATTCACATGTCGTGTAAGTAAGGAGGTCAAGTTTTAGAATAATGAATGTCATACATGTTCAAATAGTGAAAAACCTTTTATGTATATAGCTAATATAAATAAGTTAAATATAACATGCTGATGTCTCATAATAAATGTCAGCAAAGCTCTGACTAAAGGTGGTACCTCCTTAGTAGAGTAGTTTTGAAACGATAAGTAAGAAATGTAGTGATTAATTTTACCATCACGCAATTAAATGTGTATACAATTTTTTTGAGTTATAAAAAACTGTTGTTACATAGAGAATAGTATTTAAACCTACAATACTCATATAATATTTAATATAATAATAAGTCTTCGCGTAACTAACGAACAGTTGCTTTGGCCAAAGCACATAAAGCCTGTACTTATCGATAATGGTAGCCTTATTGAGAAAGATATATTTTATGAAGCCAAAGACGTATAAGAGTGTCCAATAGAGAGTAAACCCAGGAGATTCTTAACTATATATTTTATACTAGAATATTTTGGAAAAGAATCCCTTTACTTTCCAGGTTTAGTATAGTACGTGTCGAAAATCTGAAAAATCATATGTATAAAAATGTTTATGGTTTTATATTATTGTTTTGTTTTGAATGGTTTCGTTTTACTCAAACATTTATACTGATAATATTACTAAATGAAATAATACATATAACTGAAATAAAATGTAAACCTTTTAAAGTAACAACTGTATTTCGTACTAATCATCAGTTTAAAGTTTGAACTGTTTCCAACATGTGTATAATGAATAATGGACAGCTCATAAATGTAATATAAGTTGTACTTATGAAGTAGTTACTCCTGATATCTAAGTAATATTAAAGTAAATTGAGTATTTTTCAATGACAATTTACTTTACTAGCTGAATGAATACATTCTAATTTTAAAATTAGTTATAAACTTGGCTCCATGTATCATTATAAACATAACATATATGTTTTGTACAAAATAAAACGATTAAGGTAACCAGTTTGTATTTCTAAATGTAAACAAACGGAAAAGTGAGTGAATATAATTTACTCAGAACCAGCCAACACATTAGTCTACACAAACTATTTACTCTTACTCTCCACAATTAATTTATGTGAGTAATTAACATAGTCAAAGTTAAATTTTGTTCATAAACAGCTTTCTGAAGTGTTTCATCCTTAAACTTGTCAGAAGGCGATAAACATGGGTGAGCAAACAATGGGCTTATACTGTCCACACACGAGACTTTAAGCCTTGATAAGCCTTCAATATTAACTTCCTTCCAAATCCTTGTTACATGCTACCTATCATCTTGGTAATTTAGACATTTTCCGCCCTTGTAAAAACCATTCATGGGATTGAAACGTTTGAGCCCTTCAATGTTCAATGTGTAATCTTAGGATTACACTTGATGAGCCCTAACTGTAATATTAGTTGGATTTAGTCGAATTAAGTGACACCATTTATTTATGTGTATTTCCGAGGACCCACAATTATTATCAGTATTTATTAAGTATTTTGTTTCCACGATTTATAAAGAATTAATGATTTTAAAATATTTCTTATTGTTGAAATTTTGTTTTTGTTAGTTTGAATAAGAATATTGATTCTAATGTTTCCAGTTTTATTTTTGGTATCAAAACGGTATATAAAAAGCAAACGAAACGCATAGTAATGATATTTCAATTAACTGTATGGCACATACTGATAGGGAACCTAAAACTGCCGTCAAATCTAATTATAAAAATATAAGTTCCTACAAAATATACAAAGCTGAACATGTTTCAAAAAGAATAAAACTAACTGAACCAGCTGTCAAACAAACACAACAATTATATTTCACTGATTAGCACATGAAATATATTGTTGGAGAGGGGAATCTTTGTGAATACGGATAGTTAAGATATAGTCACCATCTATTATCATATTTAGTATCTTTTAAATGTTTACGTATTAAGTGTATTTATAAAGTATAGTGCTCATAATTTTTTTCCAAAACAGACTTCTTCGAAATAATGTTGGTATTTTCTGTAACGTGACTTGGAGGTAGAGAAACTACAATCGATAAAAATATGTCAGAAGAAACGAAGACATATACAACCAACAAAGAAATACAACTTTGAGCAACAGACTAAAGAATGAGGTGTTGAAATTAATTTTCATCATGCAACTGGAACTCATCAGTTGAAACAGAACACGACAGTGTTACACTCACCATGCTATCAAGGATACCGGAAAGCTAAATTGAGATTTTTAAATGTTTTTAGCAAAATTAGTGACTTTTGACTAATAAAGTCAGTTTTCTTATAATAATCGTAATAAAATACTCAAATTTATGGTATATTCTTAAAGAACGTTAAATTTCCATCGAAATATACTGTTTTTCGTTAAGATTGGTTGTCTTTTATTGTTGTTTAAGGTGCAAAAAATACAGTATTTGTAAGTTTTACAAATTCACTTCTAACTTTAAGAGGACTTTTTATTATCAAAAAGTGAAATTGAAAATGTTCAAACTATCTTATAAACTGTCGTAGGAAAACCTCTTTTATTTGGTACATTGGACTTAATGACAGTCTTTAGTTGGCTGACATACCTTTGCTTTTTTGTAACTGAATTTATTTATTGGAATTTATTTACTTATTTGTAATTTATTGGAACCCTTACTTTCAGCTACAAAAACGTAAATCTATGTCAGCCAATGAAGATTTTCTTTAAGTCCAATGTACTAAATAAAATTGGATTTATCAGGACACTTTTCACATCCGCTTTTTGATAATATAAATTCCTCTTTAAGTTAGAAGTGAATTTGTAAAACTTACAAAAATTTTACTTTCATGCACCTTAAACCAGACAAAAATCTTGAAAAAAAAAAAAACCAGTTTGTTCCTATGTAAATTTAACGTTCTTTAAGAGGTTACCACACTTTTGAGTATTTCATCTTGATTAGTATAGAAAAAACTTACTTTGTTAGTCAAAAGTCAATAATTTTATTTTAAAACCTTTAAAAAGCACTATTTAAAGATGAATTTGAATAAAACATTTCTAAAACCAGTGTTTAACTCCAAATAATATGTACAATAACCTAGTAACATTTTAAAAGACTTAGTGTTAATCACCCTGTACAGTGAGGTGTAGTACAAATACATTAAACTCTCAATTTGACGGACTACAGGGGGCAGGCTCTAGTCCATTAAATCTGAGTTTTCCCTCCAAGCTGTTATAAGATCGCCACACCTCAATCAAAAGTAACTGTGGTGCTGCCAGCCAATGTTTAATTGAAAGATTAATAAAATATACAAGTACACATGTATATAAGTGATTAACCTACACGTTTTGTAAATTAAATGTTTTTAAATAAAAATTCCTTAATTCCGTGGTATATCGAAATTTAGATACTGTAACACACTTAGTGAAATAATACATGCTTTATTATTTCACTAATAATCATAAAGGATTCCTCGAAACTTCATTCCTAAGGAGTACAAAGAGTTCTTAAAAAAACACCTTTCCGCCAATAAAAATAACAATGACAATAGTTCAGCACTGAATTAAAAAAGAAAAAAATGCTGATTAACAAAAAATATACATAATTTTTATTTATGTTACTTTTAATAGTAAGTCCTTTATATAATACAGTTAACCACCTAGTGTATATTTAGTCACAATTCAAAGACGGAGCACAAAGTATAAAAGACTACCCCCCAAAGTATAAAAGAATGCAGCCTAAGCTAACTTAACTTACAATAACTAGGTGGTTAGGTTATTGTAGGTTACAGTGATAGTGACCCACTCACCCATCCATACACGCACAGTGATAGTGCCCACCCGCCCACCCATACACATACAGTGATAGTGACCCACTCGCCTATCCATACGCGCACAGTGATAGTGCCCACCCCCACCCATACACATACAGTAATAGTGACCCACCCATACACGCACAGTGATAGTGACCCACCCGCCCACCCATACACATACAGTGATAGTGTGGGATATGATTTTTCAACGTTTGCCCAAAATGTTGCATATATCAGCAAAAAAATACAACATTAAAACACAAAAGTAGTTTCCTATTTTATATTTTTCCCCAGAATTTAATATAATATACATTAAAAATTGTAGTCGTTACTTTGAAATCTTCTATCGTATAAGTCTTATCTTTGAATCCTCCTGAAATTATTTTTAACCTATTTATATTTCAAAAACATAAACTCATAATCACCAAGGAAGTCAAAATGATGTTTAAGAGTGCATTGTGCATATGGGGTACCCACACACCTCACACACAAAACTACAGCAACACCCATACACGTACAGTGGATGGGTAAGGGAGGGGGAATGGAGGGGGAAGGGAGGGGAAGGGAAGGGGAAGGGGAATAGAGGGGAAGGGAGGGGGAATTTAGGGAAAAGGGAGGGGGGAGGGAGTGGGAAGGGAGGAGGAAGGGAGGGGAATGGAGAGGAAGGGATGGGGAAGGGATGGGGAAGGGAGGGGGAAAGGGAGGGGGGAAGGGAGGGGGAAGGGAGGGGGAAGGGAGGGGGAAGGGAGTGAGAAGGGAGGGGGAAGTGAGGGGAGGGAAGGGGGAGGGAAGGGAGGAAGAATGGAGGGGGAAGGGAGTGGGATTGAAGGGGGAAGGGAGGAGAAGGGAAGGGGAAGGGAGGGGGAGGGAAGGGTGAGGGGGAAGGGGGGAGAGGAAGAAAGACTTTATTCGAAATTTTACCGCTATTCCATTTAGCTGTCCGTTAAATCGGGATCCTTTAAATCGAGGGTTTACTGTATATTTAATAATTATACTATACTTTTGGTGCCAAATATACTGTCTTTAATCAAAGAGTTCCACAATTACGAGTTCTTTGACTTCGGTAGGAAAAAAGGAAACTGCAGTAAGTATATTTTTACAAGTAACAAATTACATGAGTAAAATCTCTCTCTCTAATTAAATGTTCACCTAAACTGTTGGAGTTTGTTGGGAGCCTTCCACTGAATTAGTCACCGAGGACTTCTCCAATTCAATTAGTGTATTCCTATCTGTTTCAGCAGTTTAAGGAATGAGGTATAGAGTATTTAATAGAAAATTCAGCATAGAGACGAACTAATAAGCTAATAGGGAAAGTTACGTCATAAAACCTATCTTCTGATTAAATATAGAGACTGCTTATTTCTAACCTCTCTCGCCAGTCACATGGGCTTGCAAGCTGTGCGTGAACTTTTATCTTCTTAATCCTAATTTTAATATTAATCCAATATTCAGACAAACATTGGTAATGACTACATCCTGGGTAAAGGACTTGATTACCAAAGGATATTTTAGGGGATGTTAAATGTTCGATCATAGAGTATTTCCGATCTCTGATATTAAAGTAAATTGAACGTGTAAATTACATGGTCCTCCTCTCCTGTAATGTCCTAAGGAACTCACATGTCCTTCAAGATCTAGGTTGCATTCTCGTTCACAGTACAGGAATGCCAATTATTTCTTTACTAGTCCTTCGTGAATACTTTTGTGGTACGTAAGCATTTCTTAGAGTCCAGTGATATCGCTTTGTTTTGATGTTTGAGCTAAATGATATTCCTTCTTATAGAGGTGAGGTCCTCTTGGATGGATTCCCTATATTCAACTGCAATCAGAAGGAAGTAAAGGGATGGCATCAACTACGTACTCTCTTATTGATGCTTAATTGTTCTAATTCTTAAGGTTTTATACAAATTATCTAACTTTTTTAGTGGATAGGTGGGAATGTCATCACTACTGTACATGTTCAAGTGGGTGGTAGGTTTTATTAGGCTATAGGGTCATCACCACTGTGCATGTTTTGGTGGACTACAGGGTCATCACCACTAAAGGAGCTTTTAGTAGGCTAGAGGGCCATCACCACTATAGGTGTTTTAGTGGGCTAGAGGGCCATCACCAGTATCGGTGTTTTAGTGGGCAAGAGGGCCATCACCATTATAGGTGTTTTAGTGGGATAGAGGGCCATCACCAGTATCGGTGTTTTAGTGGGCTAGAGGGCCATCACCAGTATCGGTGTTTTAGTGGGCTAGAGGGTCATCACCACTAAAGGAGCTTTTAGTAGGCTAGAGGGCCATCACCACTATAGGTGTTTTAGTGGGCTAGAGGGCCATCACCAGTATCGGTGTTTTAGTGGGCAAGAGGGCCATCACCACTATAGGTGTTTTAGTGGGCTAGAGGGCGATCACCAGTATCGGTGTTTTAGTGGGCTAGAGGGCCATCACCACTATAGGTGTTTTAGTGGGCTAGAGGGCCATCACCAGTATCGGTGTTTTAGTGGGCAAGAGGGCCATCACCATTATAGGTGTTTTAGTGGGCTAGAGGGCCATCACCAGTATCGGTGTTTTAGTGGGCTAGAGGGCCATCACCAGTATCGGTGTTTTAGTGGGCTAGAGGGTCATCACCACTAAAGGAGCTTTTAGTAGGCTAGAGGGCCATCACCACTATAGGTGTTTTAGTGGGCTAGAGGGCCATCACCAGTATCGGTGTTTTAGTAGGCTAGAGGGCCATCACCACTATAGGTGTTTTAGTGGGCTAGAGGGCGATCACCAGTATCGGTGTTTTAGTGGGCTAGAGGGCCATCACCACTATAGGTGTTTTATTGGGCTAGAGGGCCATCACCACTAAAGGAGCTTTTAGTAGGCTAGAGGGCCATCACCACTATAGGTGTTTTATTGGGCTAGAGGGCCATCACCAGTATCGGTGTTTTAGTGGGCTAGAGGGTCATCACCACTAAAGGAGCTTTTAGTAGGCTAGAGGGCCATCACCACTATAGGTGTTTTAGTGGGCTAGAGGGCGATCACCAGTATCGGTGTTTTAGTGGGCTAGAGGGCCATCACCACTATCGGTGTTTTAGTGGGCTAGAGGGTCATCACCACTAAAGGAGCTTTTAGTAGGCTAGAGGGTCATCACCACTATAGGTGTTTTATTGGGCTAGAGGGCCATCACCAGTATCGGTGTTTTAGTGGGCTAGAGGGCCATCACCATTATACATGTTTTAGTGGGCTAGAGAACCATCACCACTATAGGTGTTTTAGTGTGCTAGAGAACCATCACCACTATAGGTGTTTTAGTGGGCTAGACGGCCATCACGACTATAGCTGTTTTAGTGGGATAGATGGACATCATATATATGGGAGTTTTAGTGGGCTAGATGGCCATTACCACTATAGATGTTTTAGTGGGCTAGAGAACCATCACCACTATAGGTGTTTTTAATGGGCTAGAGGACCATCACCTCTATTGGTGTTTTAGTGGGCTAGACGGCCATCACGACTATAGCTGTTTTAGTGGGCTAGATGGACATCATATATATGGGAGTTTTAGTGGGCTAGATGGCCATTACCACTATAGATGTTTTAGTGGGCTAGAGAACCATCACCACTATAGGTGTTTTTAATGGGCTAGAGGACCATCACTACTATAGGTATTTCAGTAGGCTAGAGAAGCATAATTACTATAGGTGTTTTAGTGGGCTAGAGGGCCATCACCACTATAGTTGTTTTAGTGAGCTAGAGGGCCTTCACCACTATAGGTGTTTTAGTGGGCTAGAGAGCCATCCCCACTTTAGGTGTTTTAGTGTACTAGAGAGTCATCATCACTATAGTTGTTTTAGTGAGCTAGAGGGCCATCACTAATATAGGTGTTTTAGTGGGCTAGAGAGTAATCACCACTATACGTGTTTTAGTGATATTTCAGTTCAATTAAATTCTCTTTATTGTCATTTTTTAATTTTACATTGCGATAGACAGTGTCAAAGAAATACAACAAATCAATGCAACGCATACTAAAGTAGTAGAAAATACTTGTCAGTTTAAAAGCATAACATAATCAATAAACTACATCAAATGCATACTTACATAGTCCTCAATAAGCTCTCTAGCCAAATTGGCTAATTGAGTGGGCGAGAGGGTCATCACCACTATACGTGTTTTAGTCGGCTAGAGCAGTGGTTCTCAACCTGGGGGGCGCGCCCCCCTGGGGGGGCGTGAGAGAATTTCAGGGGAGGCATGAGGGTACAAAGAAAAAAATTAAAAAATAAATATTTTGTTAAAAAACAAAAACTTTCAAAACCATCAAATAAACTTTCGTATTTAAATATATCTGGATTTTTATTTTGCATCCCAGCTCTTGCTAACGTAGAGTTAGCATCGTCAGTTTCATAATTTCACTGTTCTAACTTGAACCAACCAATTATTGACTGGAGGGGAGGCGTGAGCTATCTTCAGTGTTCAAAGGGGGGGCGCCAGTGCTAAAAGGTTGAGAACCACTGGGCTAGAGGGTCATCACCACTATACGTGTTTTCGTGGGCTAGAAGATCATCACAACTATACGTGTTTTAAAGGGCTAGAAGTTTATCACCAATTTTAAAAACTAGTTCTTCCGTTGTCAACCGCGTCAAAGGACTATTTACAATATGTACAGTTCCAGACGTTTCGCCCATGCTACGATGTGGCATCCTCAGTGGTTAGGCTGAGAGGGAAGGTCAGCAGTCGCTCTGCCCAATATATGGCGATGGCGCAGCTGTCATGTGTCACGTAGGCCAACTTAACCCGAGTCTGAGGTCACGTACGCACTTCCGCGTAAGCTATGATATCTTTAACTTCTTAAGAACTGGTCCCCATGTTCTTGGCAACTTCATGCTATCTTCTTTGTTAAAATCACCAATTTGTTTAATTGAATAAAGGGTCATCTCCACTGTACATCTTTGGGTGGATGGGGGGGGGGCATGCATCACCACTACACGAGTATGTTTACCACTACCACATATGGGTGGGTTTATACTTGTCTATTAATGGTGAATCAGTTTACCGTACCACTGTAGTAGACTGGTAAAAACAGATATGTCCTTTGGAGAACTAGTGACCGAGCAAGCTATGGTGTCATGACTGTGTGTGGGTGTTCGAACCTTGCATTGCAAGTAATACTCATATTGTATTGTTCTGGTCCTCACTATCGTCACTATCATTACGGAGCGGCCGTAACCAAGGCGCTAAGTCAGTGACTTGCTACGCAGTTGATTCGGGTTCGATTCCCGATGTGACCATTACATTTTTACCCCGCTATTCCCGTGGTTCGGAAGTCACGTTAAGCTGGTGGTTCCCAGGGTAAGTGTTAGAGAGCCCCAAACGTCAGCCGGTAAAATAAGATATCCTTTTATTACTCTGACTGAATAAGTCCCCAGCCAGATCACCAGATCACCGTCTATAGGGAACGGGGCAAAGCAGATCAAACACACCTTTCTTAACTGAATATTTCACCCCATGTAGTAAACCGGTAGTGACTATTTTGATGTATTAGTGAAATATCCTTAGGTAAGAACTGTCTGTTTTTATATAGAATAACGAATTCGAATCTCTTAAAACTTGGAACTAGAATTCGAATTTATTCGAAGATTATAAAATTTACATTATTATTTTGAAAATATTTACGTTATTAAATTTCATGATAATATGGAAAATATTTCATTTTTTATTGTATGTAAGTAATTTATTTCAATGTTCATACGTTTAAGGTCCAATTTCAATTAGGCAAATTGTAAAAAATTAAGGCTACTATTTTAGAGGTAAAATAATTCATTCGATTTTTGGAAAGATCCATCTTACAGTTGGATAAGTATTTTAGCACATGTCGGCATATAATGAATTAAGTCTGAAGTGTGGTAATTTTACATAAAGCCGTTTGATTTAAAAATATTGGACTGCAGAGTCTGGTTTACGTTATTCCATTGAAAGTTCAGCTTGGTATGACAAATATATTTAACATTTCCCTTTTATAGGAGTATAAGAGTTAATTTTCAATTAATGAAAGTATTAAACACAGGAATGAATGATGAATGACTCAGGGCTTGTTAGAATATATACAGGATAAATAATTGGTTTGCAATTGACTTCCTTATTTACATTTTATATAAACAAACGTATCTGAAACTGTTTTTTTGTTATTAGATTTAATAACGAAAATAAGTGGACATTTCTAAAATTACGCTCAAGAGGGAATTGTACAGCCAGCTATGTGCAGTAAATTGGTTTCATCGTGATAAAAAAATCCATTGTACATAGTTTTCAATCTTTTTTACAATAATTTTTGGAATGTTATTCTCTAAAATTAATAATTTTTAACTAAAATATTATTTTTTTATGTAAAATATAGATTTGTTGTATAATTTATTTTTTAATTGATACTACAGATTTAAAAATGTCTATGAATACCCCAGAAAGTATTAAATTTTGAATTGTTATTTTAGTTTTAATAATACCAGCTCAGATAGGCCTTTCGAGCGTTGATTCGTTTCAATGAATGAAGAACTGACTGACTCTTCAGTCGAGGATTTGAACTTTAAATCATTCATTGCATTAGGTTGCGCATTCAGAACAAAATTATTTCCAGATACTCTAATCCGAAAAAAATTATTACAAAAAAGTACATATGGATTAAATTAAAAAATACGTACTTAGTAACAAAAACCAACCTGTCCTACAACTTCTCTTTTTTGGAAATTCTAAATCAACTTAGCTTCATGAAATATAATTGTTGTAATTTATTGAACTTATTGATATTTTAGACTGAACGCCAGAACTCATGTTGATATTTAAATCCAACATGAAAAGCATAGCTGAAAAATTACATTTTCACCATTCTTTGTACAGCTTTAAAATCGTCGTATTTTTAAGAATATGTCTCTAAAACGGTTGGTAAGAGTCCTTTCAACATGACTCAACAAGGTGCCTTTAGGCTGATTAATGGTTACCAGTGTATTATAAGGTTGTATTTCATAGTTTGTAGTTTTACAATATACAAGGTGAAATAAATATGGAAACACTTTCATAACGTTATTTTTTCTATAGATAATTTGATAATTGATTTTTTTATAATTGTGTTCTATAAAGTATAACTTTTGATCAGAATAATTTACTCGAAACCATTAAATAGCAGATAAATAATATTGTTAAAATTAGTTACTTTGAAATTCATATGACCAATACTCTGAAAAGGATATGTTTTTTGAAGTCCGGTTTGCGGCAATTAATTTCTCTTGAATAGACCTTTCATTTTATACCAAACTCGACCTAGGCTTCCATAGAAGATTTGCGTTCAACTCCTTGTGGGCCGTCCCCCGAAAAGATCAAATGTTGCTAATGGCGCCAAAAAGTGAGTTCTTTGTAACCATGATTACTTTCAAGATTTTACTTTTACAAGAGAAGTCGTACAAGTTTCAATATTTTTGTCTACCTTGTATATTGGTAAGTGCGCGTATCCCACTTCTATTGACATATAAATGTAATGTAATATTCAATTTTAAAACTTTGTACAAGGTTTAACTTTGAATTAGGGATGTTTAAAGCCACAAAGTTTAAGTTGTGTAAGCTAGATGAGATGAAAAAAAATGTAACTACATAGATTCATTGACTAGGAAAATGAGCTCCATATTCCGTTAAAGAGCAGCAATACTTTGTTAAAATGTATATTTGATTATTAATAGTTTTTATGTTTAAACAGATTGTCACTAAAAATAAGAGTTTTTTAACAATCATGTCGACTGTAATGTATCAATTTAAACCACCATAATAGTTATATATTTTCCTAAAATTAAAATACATTATTCTGCATTGAATGACTGTATTTAAGTATTTAAGATTAATTGATTTACTGACTTGCTCTTTTAGTGTTAAATTATATATTACGCTTATACGAACATGTTAATGACATGACGTAAAACTAATCCGTCATTCTTCTTTTATGACATTAGTGGCTATAAAATCCAAAGAGAGCGAGCTGTTTGTGATATGCGCCCTCGTAGACTCGAAGTTAAACTTCTTTGAACACGTAAAATGTGCGTTATCAAAAGCTAGGAGGAACATGGGTCTCGTCATGTGGATTGCCAGGTATTTCGACGATAACACTGCACAAGTCCTTAGTCCAAAGTCATCTTGAGTATGCCAATATGATATGGAATAGGGAACGCGTCTACTCAAATGCAGCCGCCGAGGCTGTCCAGAGTAAATTTCTATCATGGATGGAATGGAAGTTTCCGGAGCTTAGTGAAGTGGAAGCTCGCGCAGAATTGAATTTATCAACCTTATTACCTACCATTATTAGCTCGTCGAGCTGTGACTGATCTTCAATTGTTTACAGAGTGCTTCATGGCTACACTGGTTCAGTTAAAACTATTAGTCTAAGAGTTCAGGAGTATACCTTTAAATCAAAAGATCCATTCATTTACTTATACTTTGGAGTGTATGAACCAGTGTCCAGATATGATAGCATAGCAAACAGACTTCACCACCTATACTTTTTTGACATCAATAATGGCCGGTTTCTAAGGATGCTGAAAGCAGCACATGGTTATTGACTGTATGACCAAACTCCCACTCATCCAGTAAATCCTGTCTCAAGTATTACATGTTTGGGCCTGAAGGCTGTTTTGTACACTTGAGAGTTCAAATGGTCCGTGGCCAGTGGGTTATTAAAAAATGTTATTTATTTAGTTATAACATTCACATACTAATAATTTAATTTTAAATTTAATGTTTTGAGTTTGGCAATTAAATTTTAGAGGCAGTCAGTACAAACTAAATTTAAAATACAGTGTATAGTAATTGAATCAGAACAAAAATTATATTTTATCTACAATATGACACTGGTTGGGTTGGTAGACCTGGTAAGATGTACATTGGGTGGGTGGACACATAAAGTCACGTTCATGATGGGTCGGTGGATGATATTTAAGATGTTCACTTGTTGGGTTGGTTGGTTTATTTATGTAGATGGCAAGCATCACTGGGCCTGCATCACGCAGTCGTGTTCATACAAAATATCTCACTAAGAAATATGTATGAAGGTAAGTATATAAAATTAATAACAATTATACGTAAAATATATATTTTAGATATAAAAGTGTTGGAATGAGGCCATATTGCCACATTACTTTCAAGGACATTTCCATATAGACAAGCACCCTTGTGGGGAGAGATGTGCTCAGCATTTTATAAGTATGCCCTACTTTGCCAAAGATTCTGAGTTATGACGCAACTTTAAGAGTATTACACTTAAATATGTATAGTGCCTGGAATCATAAAACTGTAATAAATGTACTATGATTGATAAAAGAGTAATAAATGTAAAATCTATTAAATATTTTAGAACCAAAACACTCTCAAATATTGTAAATGACCACGATCACTACAAAGACGAAACAATTTGATTTAAGAAAAATGCATAAGAATAAAACTCTAAAAAAAGTGACTCTAAATAGTGGGCTAATATGTATGCCATATATTTTTCATGAGAAACATAAAACAATGTTGAATTTATGCTTTGGTAATATAATGTATTTATATCTGCATATGTAGGTAAAATTGTGCTATGAGAAACAATCGAATTTGATAATGGTAACTAAAATGTTATGTGCTGATTATATTTTAACAAGATTGAACGATGTGCAGTTAAATATTTGTATCTAATAACAATAACTTACAGTTTATTACATTCTGATTAAATAAGTCGATTGGAAAACCTTTTTTAAACCTTCACAAAGCTAAATACCGTTTTTGTTAATCTTTGACCTAAATCAATGTGTGATTATTTTACAATACGATGTGTCCAACAAACACACACACACACACACACACACACACACACACACACACGCACGCACGCACACACACACACACACACACACACACACGCGCGCGCGCACACACACACACACACACACACACACACACACACACACACACACACACACACACACACACACACACACACACACACGCGCGCGCGCGCGCACGCACACGCACACGCACACGCACACGCACGCACGCACGTACGCACACACACACACACACACACACACACACACATACACACACACACACATGTTAAGTTAGTCTTCTTAAAAGTTTGTTTCTCATTTTTATTCTACATTATAGCAAATTACTAACTTATCTTAAAGTAAGGTCTTGAGGTTTTAAAAATCATCACATATCTAATAACATGGAGGTTATTAATCCATTTAATTTCGTATGAGTTTTAGTGGGAGAGAAGGTCAATTAAGACAAAGTTTTTCTATCCTAATTAGAGGAGCTAACATTGTTTTGTAGGCTCGTTGGCCCACTGGCTTAACCTCACTTCCGAACCACGGTAGCCGTACAGGGGTAAGAAATGTGGTCACACCGGGAGTCTAATCAGGACAGGCAGCGTGGTAAGATACTTGGCTATGGCTACTCCATCGAGGATATGTACTTTGTCTACTTTGTCTCTACATGTTTTATATATATGCTAACCGTAGGGTGAGTTTGATTTACTTGAGTGTATGTCACCTATACATATATTTGTGAAACCGTAATTTCTGTCTGGTATTTACACTCAGTCTTTCAAATAATATTTGTTAACAATTTCAGAATAGAAGACAGACTATGGTAAGTATAGTTTGATATGGTTACAGCACAGATCTGCGATGGTGTTTGTATGATATAAAAAACTACTTCATCTTTGACTGTCTGTCATAAGAGTTCATATTAAGTAATTAAAAACAAAGGCATATGTATAGTTTTTATAAATTTTAGCTTATAAAATATTACTATAAATTATTTAGGAACTTAATCTGTTTGATAGTTGTGGTATTTATAGTGATACCCTCATAGTATTTGTTGTGTTGATATTTAATCTTTAATGTATCCGTTACACAGCAATATGTTTATCACCCTTTTGTTACTGATAATTTCAAATGTAGTGGTATTCCTAATTAACTTTAAGCTCCTTTTGAATTTTCAGCATGATTTTTCAAATAATAAAATATATTACAAACTGAATATTTTTATTTTAAGCTTTTAAAGTTTTTTATGAACACACGTATCAAAACTGTGTTACTTATTTAAATATTAAAAGGTTAAGTATAGCTAGGACACATGTCCAAGTGCGTCATATATCAATTTAAAAAACACATGAAATAAAAATTAATTACTATAGCTAACATTATATTTAAACTGAGCAACGTAGAGTTGCATTTATTTTTATTGCAGGTTTATTCTTGACATGGCAATGTCTAGCTCATACATTAGTGTATACATTTAGAATGATAAACTTATATTAATAATATTAGGGTTTAGTATTGTTGCGGGATGAATGATGCGGCCCGTAGGACCAAAAATGTTACGGGATGAATGATCCGGTTTGGAGGAGCAAAAACGTTGGGTGAATGAGTTATCCCAAAAATGTTCAAAGAGAGAGTGAGTAGAGAACGTTAATAAGTACGGAGGACCACTGCTCTTCTGGAGCAGACGTGAGAGTCTAGTGAATAGGGAGGTGCTAGAATAAAAAGAGTTAACTCACCACAGAGCTTAGGTGCACACTTGTCCAGCAGGAGTAGTTGGAGACACTTATGGTAATCCAGTCCACCTTCCTTGACCACAGTCCTAGAGCACTGAAGAGTAGTCGCGGAAGTACGGACGCTTCGAAAGTCCAGGAGACCGATCACGTACCGCACAAACGAAGTTCTTGAAGGTCTGGATGAGTAGCACAAAGTTAAAAGTTAAAGCACACACACTAATTGTTGATTGGGGAAAGAGAACACGCGAGAGAGGTGCGTAAGCGTTGAGAGTACCGTGCTGTCGAGAGTCTACGTGAGGTCTAGACGAGAGAGAGACCACGCGAGCGAGGTGTGTGCACATTGAGACTGCCGTGAGATCTGGGGTGAAAACGACGCCTCGCAACGCATCAGGCGAGAGTAATTCTAGTCCACCAATAAGAACTCGAGTTACGGGGTGGCGTGATGCCTATTCTGAGGACAGATAACCCTCTCTCTCTCTTGGTTTCCGTGAGAATGTGAAATACCAAGCCTCAGTTCTTACAACTATAGAATATATGAACTATATACAATTATCTTATTACCTAACATACCGGCCACCTTGAAGTTATAAACTTCAACATAGAGAGAAAATGAAAAAATTACACACAACATATAAAGGGTGATGAGTTACATGACAAAGAGCTTATTATTAAGTTATACTAAATTCTTAAAAGTTAAGAGTCCACTTAGTTTAGTGGCAGAGGAAAGACCTTGATTGCAGGTCGAGTGTAAGTCCCTGAAGGCGTCTTGATGGTGACCACTCGCACGGTGCCATCAGGTCCAGGGTGAACGTCAGTGATACGTCCAAGAGGCCAGGTAAGAGGTGGTGTCGGGGATTGCACCAAGACGAGATCTCCAATTTTGAGGTTCTCCTGGGGAGTGCTCCATTTAGAACGTTGTTGTAGAGAGTGGAGGTATTCCAATTGCCAACGATGCCAGATGCGTTGGTGAAAGGCCTGGACTAGTTGCCAATGGCGAAGTCGATTGGTAGGAACATCAGAGAGATCGGGTTCTGGTAGGGCAGCCAGAGGAGCACCAATCAAGAAGTGACCAGGTGTTAAAACTGAGATTTCAGAAGGGTCTGAGCTGAGAGCAGTAAGTGGTCGAGAATTTAGCATTGCCTCTACTTGAATTGATAGTCTGAAATTGTGGTTCTATTGGTGTGAAGTTAGGAGTCGGCCAGTGAGGCTTAGATAGACTTAACCATGGGGGGCCATGCCACCACAGTGGGTGGGTGACGAGTTGAGATGCAAGAACACCTCGGGAAGCACAATCGGCTGGATTGTCTGTACCTTTAATGTGTCGCCAATGATGACCAGGAATAATTTCTTGAATTTAAGCGACACGATTTGCTACAAAAGTTTTCAATCGGTAGGTAGGTGTTTGTAGCCACGTGAGCACTACCGAAGAGTCACACCAAAGTGTCAGTTCATTAATCTTGAGATGAGAAAACTGTCTAAGGCAATAATCAATTAGCTTAGACAAAAGATGAGCTCCACAAAGTTCTAAACGAGGCAGGGTCACCCGTTTCAGAGGGGCCACACGAGTTTTTGACAAAATTTGTCTCACAGTCACTTCTCCGCTAGAAGATTCACAACGGAAATACACTATTGCGGCATAACCACATTCTGAGGCATCAGAAAAGCCGTGTAATTCAATTACATTAGAGTGGGCTAACGGAAAAGCTCGAGGCATCTTGAGTTGAGAGAGGTAACGGCTAGTGTCATTAATGAATAATTGCCATTTATCGGCGAGATCAGGGGGGAGAGCATCGTCCCACTTTAGGCCTTGAGCCCATAGGAGCTGCATATAGCATTTAGCTACCATGATTAATGGAGCTAGAAAACCACAGGGATCGTACAATCTTGCAATGAGGCTTAATACAGTGCGCTTGGTTAATTTGTCTGTTTGATATTGGAAGGCATAGCGAAAACAATCTTCTTCAGGGGACCAGTGCATACCCAGGATGGAGAATTGATGAAGTTGTGCTTCTTGCAAGAAACTAGGAGTCTCTAGATGTTCCGAAGGGAACCTGTCGAGGAGCTGGTTGGAGTTGGACGCCCACTTCCGAAGTTCGAAGCCGCCACGACCTAAGAGTTGGATGAGCTGGTCTTGAAGATCAAGAGCCGCCTCCACAGAGTCTGCACCAGTGACAATATCATCCACGTAGGTATGATGACGTAGTGAGTTAGCTGCCTGAGGAAAGTCAGCACCTTCATCCTCCGCAAGTTGAGTCAGAGTTTTAATTGCCAAGTATGGAGAGCTGTTCATCCCGTAGGTGACAGTGGTGAGTTTGAATGTGGATATTTTTGCGGAAGGATCATCACGCCATAAAATGAGTTGAAAATGTTGATCGTCAGGATGGATTTTTATTTGACGAAACATCTGGCGTATGTCACATGAAAACACTATTTTATGAGACCGGAAGTTCAAAATAATGTCACAGATATCAGTCTGTAACTTTCTACCGGTGAAAAGAATATCATTGAGAGAGTAACCAGAACTGGTGTTGCTACTGGCGTCAAACACAGTCCTAAGTTTTGTTGTACTGCTAGAGTCTTTCAATACACCATGATGAGGGAGATAATAGTGAGGGATGTCATCAACATGGTCTATTTTGATCATGTGACCAAGAGCTCGATATTCAGAAATGAATGAGCGGTAAAGCTGAGCAAACTGAGGTTGTGCGTTAAATTTTTGTTCAAGAGACAGTAAACGCTTTTCAGCAGTACTTCGAGAGAGGCCAAGAGCAGAGGGATCCGTTCTGAACGGAAGTCGCACAACATAGCGACCAGTTGAGTCACGAGTATGAGTCTTCACAAAGTATTCGTCACAAGTGATCTCTTCTTGTGATTTAACACTGACGGGTGGTGCTTCTTCTTGTTGCCAGAATCGTTGTAAAGATGAGTGCAAGAGATCATCACTAGTAGACAGAAGAGATATTGAGAAGTTGACCGCAGCATCCGTAGTCGAAGCACAAGGAGCTTGACCCATGAGTATGTAGCCGAAGTGTGTGCCTATCACATGAGGCATGTGAGGCCCAAGCGAATGATTCTCTTGAGTAAGAATTAGAGGTAACAGAGAGCTACCTATTAATACATCAATGCCACCAGGTAAGTGGAAGGAAGGGTCAGCGAGTGTATAAGGCTTGACCTTGTCCCACACGTCAGAAGCGATACGAGTGCGTGGTAAATCCACGGAGATTTTATCTAAAATGTGAAACTGATGTTTGTTGGCCAATGTGTGGCCGGAGAGCGTTTCCAAGTTTAGATACATTGCTCCCTTTGTAGAGGAGGAGTTTTGAGCGAGTCCAGATATTTTTAGATTTGAAGCATGTCGCTTGTCGTTCAAGATATTAGCGGCACGTTCAGAGAGGAGTTCACACATAGAGCCCGTGTCAAGTAATGCTCTAAAAACATGAGAAATGCCTTGAGAGGTGGTTAGCTTAATTAGAGCTGTACCGAGTAACACCGTATAATTAGATGAAGAGAGAGAGTTAGAGCTATTTTGGGCAGAGCAATTTAATACATCAGCAGAAGAGACAAAAAGAGATGAAGTTGTAGCTATATCCCTCGAAATAACATTATGTTGATCTTGAGGTCGAGAGGACGTATGACTATCTCGAGAGGGTTGACTAGAGAGCTTAACATCAAAATGTAACATTGTATGATGTCGCTTGTCACATGTGCGACACGTTGATTTAGACTGACAATCTTTCGAGCTGTGATTACCAAGGCATGAGAAACAACGTTGGTGTTTTTCTACTAACTCGTATCTTTCATGAGGTGAGTTCTTTTTAAATGTATCACAAGCATATATTTTGTGACCTGTTTTATTACAAGCAAAACATTGCCAAGTGTTGTGTTTTATTAGTAGTTCCCGACTGTGACTGAGAACTGGTTTGTGTTGTGATCATAGAGACGCCACTATGTGAAGAATTCACCTTTTTTACCAAAGCGTGTTTTTGTTGAGTTTGTAACCGTGATGAGATATTTTTGTTCACAAAAGGAGAGTTGTGTATATTAGCGTCTTCAGTTTGCGAGCACTCAATGTTCAAATATTTTATTATTTCTTCCACACTAGGTAAAGAGTGAGGACTAAAGTCTTCATTCGCATTGGATCGAAAACTTTCAAGTTTTTTACAGAGCTCATTGTCAAGTTTACGCAACAATAATGCAGATAAAAGTGGGTTATTTTGAGTTACATCGAATCCTAATGCCTTCAAGGCTTGTGAATGTTCAGTAAAAATGTTCACGAATTGACGAAGTCCCTTCAAAGAGGTAGCACTAACAGCAGGTAAGTCTAAGAGTTGATTGAGGTGTAGAGATTGCAACCTGCGAGTATTGTGATATCTATCTCGTAGTAACTTATAGGCCACGAGATAATTAGGTGCGGAGAGAGTTAAACTTTTTACTAATGTTAAAGCATCACCTTGTAACACACTGAGTAAGTATTGGAACTTAGCCACACTGGAAAGGCTTGCATTACGATGAATCGTCGTATCAAACAGATTAATAAAACTTGTCCACGTTAGTGGGTCACCAGAAAACTTTTGCAGGTCTATTTTTGGTAACCTGACTAGAGAGGATCCAGAATGTGAAACACTACTGCTATCACTCAGTGAGCTAGGTGTTTTTGGTTCGACAGGAGGAGCAAGCACCTCAATGATTGCTGTCAAATACGCAAAGAGAGTTTCAACTTCATCTTGGTCGGAAGATAAAGTTTCATCTGACACACCATCGTCAGAATCAAGAGCTAAAACCCGTTGAAGGTTATTATCAAAATCAGCCTTTTTCTTTTTTATTTCATTAGAGAAGGCGTTTAGCTGTTTAACTTGTACAGAGGTTAGAGATTCAGTTTGCGTAGAGAATTCTTCTAAAATATCCTTCAATTTATTAAAACGCACTTTGAGAAGAGCAGTTACACGTGAGTAGATGGAACTGTTAAATTCACCCGTTTTGGGAGGCATGGTGAGATAATTAAACGATAGTTAATTACAAGAGACAACAATACAGTGATATGAACCAAAACATAAATTCCTAAACATAAATTTTTTGGCATAAACAAGCTAATTATTTTGGACACACTGAGATATGAGATAATTAATCAACTAAAAAATAATATACAGGCTCAACTTTCATTAACACAGTTTAAAAGAGAGTGACACAAAACAATTTATGAGGTTTTCAAAAAACAATATTTTTCAAAGAGTAATTTTCCTTTACAAATTACAGTAATTAATAACATGAATGACATAGGAATAATAAAAACATTAAAAGAGAATAAGTAAAATTAAATCTAAGAAAAATACCTTTTGTTAATGTAGTCAAACGTTTAAGTTATGTGGCGAACTTCAATTCAACAGAAACATTTTGTTTTAGTACATATCTAACATATAATTTTTTAGTGCAACCTATGACCTGTTGAATTTAACAATATTAGACAAAAATGCTCAAACGAAAATTGACAAAATGATAATCACTAATCAATAATAACTAACAATAATAATCCATTCAAAGAAATCAAAGTAGAAACAACAACCTGATGTGTATAACATGAAATACATTAACAATTACTTGATTGATAAAAATCAATTATTACGATTGAACTAATTAAAATATGAATAAATACCTTTGTGATAGTTAATGACAAAGCCTACTATTTGACTGTTAATGCTGGACACTCAATGTTACTTTATAAGTGAGAAAAACAACAATCTCATATAACCTTGTTAGAATAGAAAATCTATGTCCAAATTGCTATTAAAATAGGGTGAATAATTATTCTAATACAGTCATACAAAACATACAGAACACTCTACGGTATTAGTGCAACAAAGTAAGAGCAAAAATAATATAATTCATACAAAGTAAATCAATACAAGTCAAGAATGTAAACAAACAACAATGTTTATTTGACAGTTGTTGACATTTCAACCTTAGAGAGAGAGAGAGAGTCGCTGGAATTTCCTGTCGAGGTATTGATCGCTTCGCGCGGCTATTTCTAGTGCAAGGGGTTGAGAACAGGTTTTAGATACTTGAACTGTACATCACAACACTTAACTTTGCCAAACTGTTTCATTAGTAGAAAATAATGATTGATTGTAAAAGAAACAATTGAGTCGAAAAAATGTTTCTTTTGTTTTAAAAATTAGCAATTCAATTGAGAGAGAGAATAGTGGATCAATTAATCTCTTTGTTGATTAGAGTTTTTGTTGTAATTAACACAATTAATTAAATATAAATAAATGGCTGTTGTCCACGGATGATATAAATTTATCCGTCCCGGAGCTGACCAAAAATGTTGGGGAATGAATGATGCGGCCCGTAGGACCAAAAATGTTACGGGATGAATGATCCGGTTTGGAGGAGCAAAAACGTTGGATGAATGAGTTATCCCAAAAATGTTCAAAGAGAGAGTGAGTAGAGAACGTTAATAAGTACGGAGGACCACTGCTCTTCTGGAGCAGACGTGAGAGTCTAGTGAATAGGGAGGTGCTAGAATAAAAAGAGTTAACTCACCACAGAGCTTAGGTGCGCACTTGTCCAGCAGGAGTAGTTGGAGACACTTATGGTAATCCAGTCCACCTTCCTTGACCACAGTCCTAGAGCACTGAAGAGTAGTCGCGGAAGTACGGACGCTTCGAAAGTCCAGGAGACCGATCACGTACCGCACAAACGAAGTTCTTGAAGGTCTGGATGAGTAGCACAAAGTTAAAAGTTAAAGCACACACACTAATTGTTGATTGGGGAAAGAGAACACGCGAGAGAGGTGCGTAAGCGTTGAGAGTACCGTGCTGTCGAGAGTCTACGTGAGGTCTAGACGAGAGAGAGACCACGCGAGCGAGGTATGTGCACATTGAGACTGCCGTGAGATCTGGGGTGAAAACGACGCCTCGCAACGCATCAGGCGAGAGTAATTCTAGTCCACCAATAAGAACTCGAGTTACGGGGTGGCGTGATGCCTATTCTGAGGACAGATAACCCTCTCTCTCTCTTGGTTTCCGTGAGAATGTGAAATACCAAGCTTCAATTCTTACAACTATAGAATATATGAACTATATACAATTATCTTATTACCTAACAAGTATCAAATTATAAATATACTAAACAAACATTCTTTGTCAAGTCCTTGACCTGGCTAAGGCATTTGACAAATTGAATCATTTAGGACTTTGCATTATTATGGACTATCAGATAGCTTGATCTACATTTTTAGGTCTTATTTAATAAATAGGAAGCAATATCTGTTTTATAAGGGATATTTATCAGAAAAATTTACTGTCCAGTCAGGAGTCCCCAATGATCGAACTTAGGACCTTATTTTTTCACGATCATGATTAATGACTTGTGCAAACATGTGGTCCACTCGAAGCCATTGTTATTTGTAGATGACATGAAGCTATTTCACTACATAACAGACTAACGTGATGCTGAGAGACTTCGATAAGATCTTTATAGCATTTATAAATGGGGGAAAACAATAAAATGAAATTTAATCTATCTAAATGCCATGCTATGACCTTCAGTCGATCAGAAAATTACATTAAAATCAACTCCTATTTAAATAGAGAATTTATTTGCAGAGTAAAATCAACTAAAGATCTGGGGTTAAATATTGATTGTAATCTGTCATTTGATCTCCACATAAATAATTGTATATCATCCGCAAGCAGAATGATGGGGGCTTAATATCAGGCAAGGTGTACATTTTCCAAATCTAACGACGCTAATATTTTTCTATAAGTAATTGGTCAGGTCAATGCTATTATAGTATGTTTAGTAATATACTGGAGTAGTAGGGTTTTGGGGCTTCAAATCCGTCCCAATGATGAGATTTAGTCCCGACGATGACCGAGGGTGGGGGTCCAGGTCACGTGACCTTAATGAGTTTTTAATGACCTTAATGAGTTTTTAATGACCTTAATGAGTTTTTAATGGGGTTTTAATCGATTCTTAATGACCTTAATGAGTTTTTAATGGGGTTTTAATCGATTCTTAATGACCTTAATGAGTTTTTAATGGGGTTTTAATCGATTTTTAATGACCTTAATGAGTTTTTAATGGGGTTTTCTTTTAATTACCCTAATTACGACTAAATACCCAAGATGGCGGCCCCAGTCCTGCCAACCTGTTGGGAATTGCCCTCCCAAATTTCCCTCCAAATTCCCACGTTATACTATATAAAATACACTCTTAACCTACAC